>JBCEWC010012583.1:0-15739 GCA_038996855.1 Solanum aculeatissimum | reverse complement strand
TATAAATAGTCATATTTTATCATTTGGAAGAGGGAGACTATGTTGAATATTGAATCCTCAAATTGTAGTATCTTCTTGGTGAGTAATTAGGGTGAACTCTTGAAATTATTAGTTGACTTATTTGCTTGATTAATTAAAGTGTTACCTATTTGTGGTTCTTGGTTTTCCTTTAATTTTTCTTACTAGGATTTTATTTGGGTTATTGAAGTCAATTGGGAGGTGAGGGTTTAGTCCCTTGTTGCCCATAATTTTAATAGTTTGAATTTAATCCACATATCCTTTTATTTTGTTCCCTTTTCTTTTCTTTCTTGTTTGATCCTTATCATGATTCAAAGCTATGATTGATTTATGATTTACTATTGTACTATGATTTACTATTTTGTGGGATTTGACTTTGCACCAAGAAAGATTGAGGTGAGATTCAGTCTGAAAGAGGATAAGATTATCTTCCCCAGGGACTCGTAGTAGCAACCTCTTGTCTAAAATTATGTGACACCATAGATTACCTCTTTAAGCTAGGCTATTGAATCCACATATAGCTCTTATTATTGATTGATAGTACCATGACGGAGCCTACCTTGGAAAGTAGTCTCTCCCTTTCTTAATGTAGGGATTACATTGAATTTTATAATATAGCTCACATGGTCTTATTGTCGGTTAAGGTTGATATCCCACAAATGATTATGTTACTTTGAGATATATTGTAAAGTTGATATTTTGACCATATGATTTCTAAATTGTATCTTATCTCATGTTTTGCTTCATGTCTCTATTATTATGGTCTTGCATCTTATGACTAATGTATTCTACCTTATTGTTATATATTGTGTATCATACATTGCCCACATACTTAGTATATTCCAACGTACTAATGCATATTTTACCTACATTGTTAAAAATATAGGGTTAGACACTCCTCACTCTCCTCTTGTCTAGTTGGCTTGGTAGTGCACACTTGATTGGTAAGTCCTCATGCTCCAAGGATTATCCATTGAGCTTATGAATCTATTATTACTTGTTTCATTTGAAGATATTTACCTTTAATTGAGGATGAGCTAAGGACATGTCTTATCCCCCACTCATATTAGACTATGTAGAGGCATTGTTGGACATCATGTGTAAGAGTCTATATCGTCTCCCTTAGATTTGATTCCCTTCCTTCTAGTGGATGATTGTTTGAGTCTTACTTCAGCTACTTCTAGTTATTGGTTGTGTGATGCTTTACATGCCTTGTAAATGCTCATGTATGATATGTATGATGTCTTGTTGGAGTCCTTCAAGGCAAGGATCACAGTGTCACGCCTATGGCTAGCTTGGGTCGTGACATTCATACTGTACATTCCATTGTGGAATGTGTTCAGTTCATTTTTTTGACGAAAAACTTAAAACGCGTTCAGAAACTATTTTTTCACCAAATAACAAATAAATTGCATTTGTCAAATTCGTTTTATGTGTAATTTTGTGTAAATCATTTTTCGATCAATTTTCTAATCCCGTAGAAATAATAGGACCAAAATTTAAGTGCAAGTCCGTAACAAGTCTACGACGTGGGCATGTCGCGCACTTTCTAGAATTGCATTTTTGCCTCGAAAAATTATCTTTCAATCTGATTGTTCTAAAAACCACTTAAGACAATTTTCCCACCCAATTTTTTGTGTTGATCACATTTTTAGCCTCGAATTTGCCTAAAGAGTTTGGAAAGATGTGTTATGAAGCGTTCTCTCATCTAGGGATATTTTAATAATTTCTAGGATGTTATAGTTCATTTGGTTGTTTGTTGGTAGCATGGAGGTTGGGGTTTGGGGTATTGCTGTTGTTGGCTTGCTGTAAACGGTTGAGAGGATGGAGCTTACATTGCATTTTTGTGGTGAGAAGTCAAACAGTGGCTGAGCACACGATGGATCTGTGGTGGTGACGTGATGGTGGTTTGGTATTTTTTTTTGGTAGGTTTTGCCAGAGGAGATGATCAGAGCAAGTCGAGAAGCGGCTGCTAATGGGATAGAAAAATATTTTAGGTTTTTTTCAAAATTAGAAATATCTACTCTATCTAATTATTATAATAATATAGAAATTATATACACACCTCAAAACTTAGTGAGTTAAAAATACAGGCCCAAATTGTAGATCAACTAAATGTATTTGCGTGTAATTTTATTTGGACAAGAAAAATGAATTGTTATACTGCGTTAAAGTTTAAAATTGAACTAATTAAAATTCTAATATTTAAAAATAAGAGTAATTATCAAAAATTAATCTAAAATTGTCCAAAACATATTTTAAAATAATAACACAAAAAGTATGAACTTTTAAAAATATTAGGTCAAAATCAGATGTCAACAGCAAGTACTATTTAATATATAATTTTTTAATTGACACAAAATATATTGTGTCTTTGAGTAAAAGTCTTACATTGATATATAGTAGTTCTCTAAAAAGCAGGCTAATAGTGCCCGACCCAAATAAGTAGATATCTAGTAGTTTTCCTAACTAATATTTTTTAGTGAGAAAATTACTTTTATATTTAGAAAAAAAAAAATTATATGGTTATCAAGTCCTCAATGACGCTTGCAGTATAGTCAACCTTTACTTGTTTACAATATTAAAATTGATGTCTACTTTATTTGTTTAGTTTAGAAAATCAAGAAATAATTGTTACTTAGTTTTTAATTTATCCTTGTTATTAGTTATTGTTATTTTTCAATTCATATTTCAAAATATTGAATTTATCATATTCAAAGAGTGATAAAATTGTCATTCTACTTACAACGACTAACATATTTTAAGTCAAATAATTAATAAATAATTATATTTAAAAAATAGTAAATGAAATTGTAAGATCTTTTAATGAATGACAAAAAATTCGATCAATATTTCTAAAAAGCTTTATTTTTTTATATATTGATGTAATTATTTTATTATTGTTTTGAAGATAAAATAATATTAGTATAAGTTATTATATATATGATATTTAATTCATATATCTCTATGAATATTTTCAATAATGTTCAATGTGTACTCACTATACATCAGTACACTGAAATTCTCAATTAGATACTAAACTACAATACATTATTAAGATTCAAACAATAAAATAATAATAAAGAATACTTATTATAAAAGAAGCAGCAAGGATCCAAATAATTGGTACTTTACTATAAATAATTGAATTGACCTACATATTTGATAAAAGTTGTAATTGAATTGAAGTGAAAACTTAGTTTATGATAAAACATGGATATGAGATCGTTCAACGCCTATTGTATTATTGTTGGCAAAGTTATAGACCGACATCCGAACAAATTCTCAATCGCATACCTACAAGCACCTCTAAAGTCAGCAAATAACAATAATTAAGTTAAGAAATAACATAACCTAACAAAATTTAGTGAAACATATAGTAAAGTCATATGTACTTATTGAAGCAATAGTAGAGATCCATATGCTAAAAACAAAATAAATACACAAAAACTGTAACCCCGTTAATTCATAGTAAGTATTCTAGCAATGTACAAAGAGAAAAAAAAGACAACTTTATAATTCGAAGAGAAAGATATAAAGAGTCATCTAATATAAGTAATATTAATTAGTTAAAGAAACTTTCCTTCTCATACATTTTAATTTAGGAGTCTTTTTCTAATTCTTCTTACCATATAGTTTAGGAGTCTATATTAATTCTACTAACAAAAATAATTAAATAATAATTTGAGAAAATAGTAAATAAAATAAATGGTGAAAAGATAATTTTATCTAAAGAGAAATATTTTAATGAAGGGCAAAACATGTTTTGCGCGTGATCAAAGCATGTATCTCATTTGATAACAAACATTACACAGAAAAATTAAATTTAATTATGAACTTATAAAAAGATAAATAATTCACTAATTTTGATAAATTATTTGTTTATAAAGTTCCTATATATAGAGATTCTATCACTAATTAGAACCCACAGTAATTAGGATTTTCCTTAGCGACTGCAGGTTTTTTTTTATTCAAATAAGAAAAAAGTAGAAGTCTATCAAATAAGAAAGATTTAGGAGTTTTTCCACGGTTAAAATTCCTTATTTTATCAGTTCTTTCCATATATTTTAGAAGTCAATATTATAAATTTAATTAAATAATAATTAATAAATATTGACTTTGCTTTCGCAAAATGTTACATATATTCCTTTTCCTAGATTTGAGGAAAAGAAAAGCTTCTCTTTTATTTATTTTTTTGAGAAAAGGGTCAAAAATGTTATTGTACTATAAAAAAGGATAAAACATGTTCTTTGTTTATACTTTGGACCATTTATGCCCTTGCACTATCAGAAATGAGTCAAAAATGTCCTGATACTAACGAAAAGGGTCAAAAATGCCCTTGATTTATACTTTGATCCAAAAATACTCTTGTCAATGATACTTTTGTCCAAAAATACTCTTATTGCTACCAAATGGGTCAAAAATGTTCATCTTTAAATGAATGTATATATGTATTTTCTTATTAAACATATTGTATTCCAAATAAAAATATTCTTTTTAAAGAATTATTTTCTTATTTTATTTTTTTAAATCACATTAACTAATAAAAATGTAAGAAAATAATTATTTTCTTAATCTTATTTTATCAATTAAAATAGAATATTGTACCCTGTAACAAATAATATGTCATAAATATAAAAATCATAGTAACTCAAACATTAATTTTTATTTAGATAACAATAAAAATAGTAATTATAATAAAGCAAAAAATATATTTTTTTTAAAAAAATTCTCGAATTGAAGTAGGATAAATATTTGCTAATTAAAAAAAATTACGTGTTTAAAAATAAAATAAATAATAAATTTATTTGGAAAAGGGCATTTTTGACCCATTAAATAACAATAAAGAATTTTTTGACCAAAGTATTGACGATAAGGACATTTTCGGACCAAAATATAAATCAAAGGGCATTTTTTGACTCTTTTTTGTTAGTATCAAAACATTTTTTACTCATTTCTAATAGTACAAAGACATAAATACCTAAATTATAAACAAAAGATATTTTTAATATTTTTTAATAGTACAAAAATATTTTTGACCCATTTCAAAAAAACAAAGCGCAGATATGCGAAAGAATGAAATAAATAAACTAGGTCTACTACATGGCTTGGTTTTCAAGGTTAAATTAGCCATCCTTCTGCTATTTTAACAGTTTGTTTCCCAAAAATAAAATAAGAGAAGTTTATTTGAACTTAATACCTGAGGCAAGTGTTCCAAAAGATAATCTTTGGGAAAGTTTCTTCCATTCACTTTATACTCCCTCCGTTCACTGTTACATGTTAAAATTTTTGTTAATTTAATTTTTATTTATTATTTTGAAGAAATTAAGATAGGACAATTTCTCTTTTTACCTATTTTACATTTAATTTACTTATAAAGTTAATATTTTTAAAAAATGTAGAACTTCTTGAAAATCTTCAATGATCAATTCATTCTTATAGTACCTAGGTAATTTATAGGAATTGACATAACCCCTTAACTTACCCTAAAGGAGCATTTCAATTATTAAGTTTCTATGAAAAAAAAACTTGAACAATTTTTATACTCTAAGATTGATTCAATTTTGTATTCATAGTTGTTTGATTTCTTACTTCATCGGAGGAATTTTTATAATGAAATATTATGGTGAAAATTTTTAATTGTTATGAAAAATTATACTCCAAATGTTGAAGTAAATGTTTACATTATTTTCCTCCAAAATTTTTTACTTGAACGCAACTAAAGAAAATGTTTACATTTTTTCTTATTTTACTTTAAATTCAACTAAATAACAGAAATTTTATTAAACCAAGAAATACCTTCACTTGTCATGGTATTGATAGTATTAAATGTATTGGAATTTGAATGATGGTTTTAGTGAATACTCCTATCAATTAATAAGGATAAAATAGTAATTTCATTACACAAATAGTTATTTTCTTAATAGGTGTGTCAAGTCAAAACTTGACATCTTATAGTGAAGAGAGAGAGTAATAATAAAGTTGCTTCAATGGTTGGTATCAATTATTATATAAATAGTATTCCCTCCGTCCATCTTTACTTATTTACTATACTTTTTTGGGATGTTTAATAATAGTTATCCGGTTTATGAAATCAAGAAATAATTTTACATTTAGTTTTTAATTTACCGTTATCATTAATTATAGTTATTTCCCTATTACATTTTTCAAGACATTGTATTTATTATATTCAAAAGGTAATTTAGTAAAATTATCTCTATCAATTACTATTTTTTAATCCCTGTGTCAAGTCAATGAGAGACAAGTAAAGATGGACGGATCTGTTTATATCACTCTATATTAAAGGTGATATTGTATAAATAAAATTAAAAAGGTAAAGCTTCTCCTATTTCCTGGATAATATATAAAAATTATATGACCAATTCCTTTTAGTTTTAAATAGTATTTATCACTTTACTACCCAAAACATAACCAGGGTTTCATTTGTGTAGTCACGCACCCAAAAAGGTTTACACCATAGCTAAGTATAGGTTCTTCGACAAATTTTGCTCCAAGAGTTGTATAAGAATCTTTCACTAATGTTTAAAGGATCGTTTGGTTCGTGAACTAAGTTATACCGTGATTATTTATTATCATTAGACTAATATATCACATCTAGGAGACAAACAAAGAGAAGGGACCTAAAGAATTTCTTGAAGAATGTTTTTGCCTGACCATACGTGTTATGTGATACATTGTCATAAACTAAGTTGCTCAGGCTGATATGTATCCGCTTCAGTTGCATCAAAGTATCACGTCCATTTTTTCGCTCAACTTTGGGATATTTTGAAAAATCACATGTACTACCCACATTCGTTTAGGCCTAGGTATGCCAAGACAAATGAAGAATCCATGTAACATAGGTGATGAAAGAGAGATAGATTCGAGAAAGAGAGGAATTGATGATTACAATAAGTGAGCTGCAATTATCAACATGATCTGTTAATATAGCAGCTTTTCATCAATATGGCAAGAAGATGAAAGTCATCAGCCACCACCAAGTATATGATATGAAACTGGTATGTACAACAAGATCATCGAGGAAGGAAATTTCATGCTTTGTAGAGGAACTTATGACCACTGAAACAGTTGAGGCTTAAGCAGTTGCAGCTTTTTCTTCTGCCATTTCTGACACTGGAAGAAGGGTGCAGATGAGGTTGCGATCTCCATACACATTGTCCACTCGTCCTGAAATACAATCACAAGTAGATTATCATCAATACCAAGATATAAGACTCCCTCTGTCCCATTTTAATAGTTGTTTTACATCACTTCATGTTCATTAAAACAATAACACACCAGTGAAATTTCACAAGTGGAGTCTGGGGAGGGATAAAATGTATGCAGACCTTATCACTACCTCATCAAGAACATAATAAATACAAATGTATAGTCTACTAAGTTAGATTGTTTCCTCTTAAATACCGTGTATTCTTCTTTAATATAAAGGGTATGGTTGGAAATAATAGCTAACTTAAGTATTGAGTTTCTGAAGTGACAATTATTGTAGGAAAGTTTTTTTAGCTAAAGCCTAAAGCAACAGTTAAAATGGGACGGAAATAGTACCACTTACTAAATTTGACAAGGAAAAAATGAAAAATAACGCAATTACAAAGGACAGGATAATCAGCATTGCAATATTATTTATTTTTAAATTGCAGAAATCAGCATTGCAATATAGTTCAATAAATGCAAGAATTGTAGATTTCACCAGATACTTTGAGCTTTTTTCAATCATCTTAATGGTTCTATTCATATGAACTTGCAAATTTCCTCTTCCTATGTTTTACGGATTCATTATACATACAAGATGAGAACCTACGTGGCAAATAGAGACAGAAAGAACACATTGTTTCTCTTCTAACACACGTCGGTAATAGAAAACAGCCTTTTAGAGAAGTTCTGCTGTAATAGGACATGTAAAGGGCAAGTTCCCTGTATGTCCTCAGTTGCTAGTTAGTCCAGAGGTTGTCATTATATAGGATGATTACATGATAACTATGAGTTTTCAAATGAAGTTTCTGTATAACCGTTGATGAAAAGGAAAAACATTGTGCATGTAGGTATAAGGTTGGATGTTTAAGACTTAAGGACATAATTTCAATAGTGATTGCTAGTATGTCTTGAAAATGAGTTGACTAGTAAAATCTATGTTTTGCTGAACATCTCTATGTTTCAATGTATCACTGAACAGGACAAAAATCTAATACTTTCAGAATTTAGCTAACATTAAGTTTGTAGGTTTAAAATCGGAGTTGTAATAGAGATGGTAAAGACCTGTAGTTGGCCAGAATTTAGCACTCCTTAGCCAGGGAGCAGGGTACGCAGCATATTCCCGGGAATATGGTTTTGTCCATGCATCTGCCATGAGCATTGATGGTGGATGAGGAGCCCCCTGCAAAACAAGTCACAATTAGTATCTCTTGGTTTATGCAACAGTACACACAGAAAACATATCATTTAAAACTAATTTACAAGAAAAAATAACACATATATACCTTGAGAACATTGTTGTTAATGTCAACATTCCCTTTCTCAATCTGAGCAATTTCTTCTCTGATGGAGATGAGAGCATCACAAAACCTGTCTAGTTCGGCCTGCAAAATATACAGATACTTCAGGACCACCAAATAAAAACTATACTCTGTACTGCTGAAACCTTTTTGCTGTATCATTCAATATGCATCCCTGTATTATACCTTGCTTTCACTTTCAGTAGGTTCAATCATAAGTGTACCAGGAACTGGCCAAGACATTGTAGGCCCATGAAATCCATAGTCAATAAGACGTTTAGCAACATCTTCAGGTTCTATCCCAGCAGTATTCTGAAAGGTCAAGACTCGCACAAGATTTAGTACACTATAACAACCAGTAAAAAGGGAGTGAACTGGAAATGATTCAAGAAAAACTACCTTAAAGCCCCTCAGGTCAATGATAAACTCATGGGCACATGTTCCATTGACACCTCGGAAGAGAACTGGGTAGTGCTTCTGTTGATCAAAGAAGAAAATATGATCAGCTAAGCAGAATATCCAAATTGAACACCTGTTGCAGGACAAACTTTTTCAACTATGATGAATAGACAGGTATATCCAGTCCGAGAAACAGAAAAGCGGAAAATTCAACTCAAAGATAATATGAGACACAAAAGAACAAAGACCTCCAAACGCTTCGCCATGTAGTTTGCATTCAGGATAGCTATCTTTGATGCATCTGTAAGTCCCTTAGACCCCATCATGGCAATGTAGGTATATGAAATCGGCAAAATAAGTGCTGAGCCCCAGGGTGCAGCAGCAATAGCACCAAGTGGCTCACTCTTGTCAGGGGATGGGATCCCTCCAGTTGGCACCTTCAGGAGAATCACAATCATTAAGCAAACTAAACAAGAAGGATAAAACAAAATCCCAGGTTGATAAGTTGACAAATATTTGCAAGTTGATAATCACAATATTATTTTTAAGAAACATAAATCCAACGATAAACGAGGCAACAGGACCTAGAGAGCTTTATGTAGTCAAGTAAAACTGGTGGTTATCAAGGACATACCACAGGGTGTGATGGCAAATATGGTGCCAAGTGCTTCTTCACTCCAATTGGACCCATTCCAGGACCTCCTCCACCATGAGGAATGCAGAATGTTTTGTGGAGATTTAGATGACAAACATCAGCACCAATAAAGCCAGGGCTTGTCAAACCAACCTGTAAGAAAAATCAGCAATGAATGAAAAGTCTGTACAACACCTGCATCTACTCCCCATCAAAAACAGGAAACGGCCAACAACAAAGTGGTATAGTCAGTTGCTGACCTAAAACAAAATTTTGATAATGTAATTGAGGAGTAAATAGAAGAAAGGTAGTATACATAAGTTAAAAAAACAGATATCATATTGTCCAGAAAGTTCTATTGACCACAGCCAAGCTCCTGATAAAACCTTTAAACCAAGGTAAGCAATCAAGAAAAGAGAGCTTCAGACTTGACCGCACAGGATATGCGTAGTGTGACTTAACATAAGTCAGATTTAACTGAACTGCAGCAAATCACACTAGCTCACACATCATATGGGACCACTATCAAATCATCCAGGAGTAAAGAAGCTGAGAAAGAAAAGGATAGAAGGGAAAATTTGAGGTTCATTTGACATCCCTTCTCTTAAGATATAAGGTCTGATTTCAAAAATTTGTTGAGCTAGAATTTATAGAGATATAATGATCTTACCACTAAACAGCTCAATGACAAGTAAAATCTATAAGAATTAAAATGATGAAATGCTTGCATCCCCCAATTTATACGCTCTAGACTAATAAGCTGTAAATCTGAGGAAGAAAAGTTGCAGCATGAGAGTTTGTGAGTTGATATGAGATAATTACCTGTGCATTCATGTTAGCTCCATCCATGTACACCTGACCACCATTGTCATGGATTATCTTACAAATCTCATCAATTCCTTCCTCATACACTCCATGTGTTGATGGGTATGTAACCTGAAATTTAATCAAGATTTAAGTAAATACAATCAATACAGAAAGGTGCCAGAAAATAGTAGCAAGTGATTTACCATGAGAGCAGCAAGTTTATCCTTATTTGCTTCAGCAGCCTTCCTCAACTCTTCAATATTAATGTTTCCTTTTGCATCTGTCCCAACAGCAACAATTTTCATACCACACATTGCAGCACTTGCAGGATTTGTTCCATGTGCTGACACAGGAATGATGCATACATTGCGGTGATGGTCACCCCTTGACTGCAGCAAAACTCAAAATTCCATTACACTAGCCGAAAGCTTTACAGAGTCTAACTAATGGTTAAGGATGAAAGCAAGGAGAAGAATCTGATAATTAAAAACAAAATGTATAATCCTATGGCCATTAGCATCCCATTGTGGTAAATCATGTGTTCTTGAAAGATTAAAATTCTATAGCTTTCTACAACTCCATGAAGTATAATAGATGTCCAGTAATAACTCGATGGAAATAAAGATCTTCACAAAGAATTGGGTTTCGTTAGGTGAGTTTCCTTAATACTCCCGCCATTCTCTTTTACTAATCTTCTATAGACTTGACATACCCCTTCAGGAATAATATATTAAGGATACTAAATTATCCAGATTACCTATGCTTTGGAAATCTAAAGTTGACTACTAGTACTTTATGTAGTTACTCAATGATAAGGGTAATATTGGAAGAAGATAATATATCTCTCCTGATTTGCTAAAATGGACAAATAAAAAGGAAAAGTTATTTTTGGTATAAGGGACTAGTAAAAGGGAACGGTGTTTGATAGATGAAAATAGTAAAAGCATGTGCAGTATTTTCCCACCAATTTGGCTCTTCAAACATTTCACAAATACAATCTTAATTAAATTCATTAGGAATCCTAATCTTGTAAGTATTAGCTAGGTATTAAGAAAGCTTGAATCAAATCCGAAAGCAAACTATTCATTTAGATTTGAGGAGTACCATATGATATGCACGAATAACCATCAATCCAGCATATTCTCCAGAAGCACCAGCGTTAGGCTGCAAGGAGAAGGAATCAAAACCTGTAATTGTACACAATAGGTCGCCCAAATCGTCAAACATTTCCTGCAAGAAAGCATGTAACAGTCTTGATTAGTTCTTCTGTTTCTGCAGTTTTCAAGCAGCAATGCATCTAAGCAGTAACAACCTGATAGCCAGCTGCCTGTTCAGTGGGTGCAAAAGGGTGAATATTTGTGAAGTTAGGCCATGTCACTGGCATCATCTCTGTTGTGGCATTCAATTTCATTGTGCAGGAGCCCAAAGGAATCATACTATGACACAAGGAAAGGTCCTTTGATTGCAGCTGATGGAGGTATCTCAGCAACTCGTGCTCAGTATGGTACCTAAATCATCAATGTAACAATTAAACTAGCACTAGCGTTACAGGATACAGATGGTTAAAACCATTGAAGGAGGCCTTACGAGTTGAATATTTGGTGAGTCAAAAATGGAGTCTCCCTTTTAAGTCCAGAAGGAATCAGGTTCTCAACCTCTTGGGCAATTGATTGAGCAGTGAACGTAACCTATTAACAGCATCAAAGATAAGAATACACTATGTATACATTGAGTTGCTACCAGCAGCATAAACAGGGAAGTAATGATACTCACTGGCTTTCCCAAGGCAAAAACTTTAAAAAGATCGTCCACATCTTCCAAGGTAGTAGTTTCATCAAAAGCTACAGTTATCTGGGAAAAAAGGGGTTCACTTAATCATAACATAAATTTAGGAGTATCAATAAGTAAAAAATCAAAAGCAAGAAAAACTAGCTAGACTTACAGTACTGTTGTCCACAATCCGCAAGTTAATGCCATTCTTGTTAGCAATATCAGCAATTGCCTTTGCATCAGAACACTTAACCTTCACAGTGTCAAAGAATGGAAGACCCTGAACTTCTACTGTTCCTAACTTTTTGAGACCAGCAGAAAATGTTCCAGCAAGACCATGAACACGTTGGGCAATGGTTTTCAGCCCCTCAGGTCCATGATAGACAGCATACATGGCAGCCATGTTGGCAAGCAAAGCCTGCATGACAAAAGGACAATTTCATAAACTAGTAAAAGAAACTAAATTGCATAGAGTCATGCATCAGCCCCTGACAATGCACATATGAGAGTTAGATAATCTCTTGCAAGAAAACTAGATTTTGATTTGTTTTTACTCTTCACTGCTCATGTCCAGATAAAACATTGTAAAGAAGCAGAAAGTAAGCATTTTTCAAACCAGTTAAAATATTTACTACTACTACAATATAAGAATGTTGTGTAATAGAGAATCTAGGAGACGTAAATATAGGTATAGCATAGATGTGATTGAAAACAGTAGTTCTCTCAGTACCTGTGCTGTGCAAATGTTACTCGTAGCCTTGTCCCTGCGGATGTGTTGTTCCCTAGTCTGCATTGCCATACGCAGAGCAGGTTTCCCTAACGAATCAACACTGACACCAATAATTCTTCCTGGCATCATTCTCTTGTATTCTTGAGAAGTTGCCAAGAAAGCTGCATGAGGGCCTCCATAACCCATAGGTACTCCAAACCTCTGAGCAGAACCAACAACGATATCTGCTCCAAGTTCACCGGGCGGTTTCAACATTGTCAAGGCCAAAAGATCAGATGCCATAACAACCTTCACTCCATGAGCATGTGCATTCTTAATGAACTCTCCATAATCCAAGATTTCACCTTCCGTTCCCGGATACTGAATTAGTACCCCACAAACATCACCAGACTTGTAATCAATATCCTTAAGATCTACAGTAACTACCTTAAGATCAAATCCATCAGCTCTAGTCTTACAAATATCAATAGTCTGAGGGTGACAATTGCTTGCAATAAGGAAAGTTTTCTTTTTCCCCTTGAGGATATTGTTACACATAGACATAGCCTCAGCTGCCGCTGTCCCTTCATCCAGTAAAGATGCATTGGACATTGGCAAACCAGTAAGATCCGTAATCATGGTCTGATAATTCAGCAGGGATTCAAGACGTCCCTGTGAAATCTCAGCCTGATAAGGAGTATACTGTGTATACCAAGCAGGATTCTCCATAAGATTCCTCAATACAACAGGTGGTACATAAGTATTATAATATCCCATCCCAATATATGACTTAAAAACCTTATTCTTTGAAGCCAATTTTTGCATATGCTCAATCATTTGAGACTCAGTCAATCCAGCTTCAAACTTAGGCAACTTCAGCGATTCACAACGAATCGACTGAGGCACAGTGGCATCAATAAGGGCATCTAGGCTTTGAAACCCACAAAACTCAGCCATTTTGGTTTGTTCTTCAGGGGTGGCTGAGTTGTGTCTTCGTGGGAATGTGTCACTTGGTTTTAATGCCTCAACAGAAATTGATCTAACTTGTTGGGTATTGAAAGATTTTGCATAATTTCTAGCCTGAAATGTGTAAGGTAACAATGAAGACACATACCTTGAAGGCCTGTATAATGATGGAGGGATTTCATTGGAACGGCTCTGTTTTGATTGTGAAACCAGACGTTTCAGAATTGCCCTGTTTGCCAATTTTCTAGCACGCTCCATTTTTTCTTTAAAGATTTGTAAAGGAGAAATAAAGAAACACCCTCCCCCCAGAAAGGGATGAAAGATGAGAAAAGTTGACACTATAAATATGTTTGATCCTCTCTTGTTTATTTATGGAACAAAAAGAAAAAAGTGGGTGGCGGTAATGGGTTGTTGAGGTTGAGGATACCCTGTCTTCTTTACCCAAGCTAATCTTTTTATATTGATTTTTAGATCTGGTGGTGGTGGGTGAAGAGTAGAGTGACACTAGGCAGCAATTTGGAGGAAAAGGACGGAAGATTTTTGGAGCTTTCTTTTTCTATGAAAATTTTATTGGGTGAATTAATTGATTTTAATGTGAAAATAATAATTTCATATTATTTTTTACTCTACTCTTCTTATAGATTTATCAATAATGACGTGTGACATTATATAACAATCGAAAAATGATATAACTTATCTTGTATTCACTAAAATAATATAAACCATAGTGTTGGTGATTTTTTTTTCCTAGTGGATCCATCAATAATAACAAGGATTTTGTGAAATTTGTATGGAAGGGAATGAATGGGATTGGATTGAATTTCAATGGATGAAAATTGAAAGATTTTTCTGCTTTAGAAATTGTTGTAGCAAATAGTACAATAAAACCAAAGCCTGAGTTTGGGAAGATTTTGATTGGATTGTTTTCTGGGTTGGCAAAATATTCTACACTTGTTGCTTATCTTGATCCATCACCTCACAATTTCACACTTGAAACCAAACATCATTATTACCTCTTTCCCATATACATGGAGAGATGTATGTGGAAGTAAATATTGACACATGGAGACTATAAGTGGATATTATCACTCCAAAATAAAATAATTTAGTATTAGGAGTTTGTGAAAGATTTTTAGATTTTATTGATTGATTCTTGTATCTTGAACCAGAATAAGAAAAATATCATGATAGAATTGTATATTTTCTAGTATATGAGTTATACTCCATGTTAAATTTGAGTCAGTGTGAATGGTATCTAAGTGAAAGTTACTACTACACATAGAGGTAGGCATTGACAAGCCTTTTTGTCAAAAAAAAATCATCAGTTTGTCATACGTTTAGAAAGGTTAAAGCCAAATGAGTTGACATCATTTATACTTATTTTATTTTGATTGAATGAACAGAGTGGAGATTGAATATCATAATCTAAATTGAGGACAAATACAAGAGAGGAAAAGATGAAGTTCCTTCTTTCATTAGAATCCTAATAAAGAAAGAAGACATTATACATAAAAAGTCATTAGCGGCTAAGAAAGCCTTTTACATTTGAGAATACACATACTTTAATTTGATCTCAATCAACAATTACATCCTTCAACTAGTTCTTATTGTACGTGTTTCATGACATAACACATAAATTTTAGAAAAATTCTAAATAAATAGAGTATTCCACTAACCAAATGGAGATAAGTTATGCATATTCAAAATTGAAGTTAGTAGTAGTTAGTTATGATTAAGTTAAAGTGTCAATCTATGTCATGCCAAAACAACTTGATATATCTTCAGAGTGAGTCCTCAATGTTTTTCCTTCTTTTCAACATACTAGTCTCCGGGAACATTGGGTTGCTTTGTCCACTAATCATTATTCTACAATGAAAAAATATTAATTTTATCATTTAAATTTTGTTAATAAAAAACTATGAT
>JBCEWC010012582.1:0-15739 GCA_038996855.1 Solanum aculeatissimum | reverse complement strand
GTGGGATTAGTGCAAATTGCACTAATGGTTAATGGTGCACTCAATATTCCACTTAAACATTTAATATTCAACAATAATATAATATTGTTGCAAACATATATTATTCTTAAGGTTCTAGATTGAGATTAATTTTAATTAAATATTAGCTTAATGCGCTTTTCTGTGTTTTAAGTCTAAACAAGAGAACAAAAAATGCAATTATGATGAAACACGTGGATAATATTAGCATGTTTTACTTTGAATAAATGAATACAAAATTCATGGAACACAGACAGACATTAACATAATAACATCTATGATATAAAAATAAATTTCTTAAAGAAAGAAAACATCAAAATATACAAAGCAGTTTTTTTTTTAAATTCAAAACGAGATAATTATAGTTAACTAATATGCATTCGTACATGAAATTTACATTGTTATACACATTTTAGTAGAGTTCGGAGGAGGAAGTAAACTAGAGTTAATACTATTGCATACATCATTAACAAAATGAGACTTCACAAGCGTATAAAAAAGAACTCATATTTTGTCTGCTTCTAATTATTTAAAAAAAAACAATGGTGGAACTTCTAACCACCACTTCCATTAGAGTACGTCAATGAAAGAAATACAACCCCATTTTCACAATAAGAAATATTCAGATATTATAATTATTAAACTCACAATTACAATGGAAAAATAGAACTAACAAAGAAATTATAGAATAACAATGGATTAGTAAAATAAGAGAACTATTGAAGAAGATAGTTAAAAGGAGATGAGAAGTTTAGACTATGTGAAAAGAGATGAGAGGAGTACACATTTTTCTCAACAATTTGCATACCCCTTTTGTATTAACTCCAAGACCTACTTAACCAAAGGGGAATTACATATATATACAAAAAAATAAAAAAAATCAAAATGAGATAATTATAGTTAACTAATATGCATTAGTACATGAAAGTGACATTGTTATACACATGTCAGTAGAGTTCGGGGGAGGAAGAGTTAATACTATTGCATACATCAGTAACAAAATGAGACTTCACAAGCGTACAAAAAAGAACTCATATTTTGTCTGCTTCTAATTATTTAAAAAAAAACAATGGTGGAACTTTTAACCACCACTGCCATTAGAGTAGGTCAAAGAAAGCAATACAACCCCGATTTCACAATAAGAAATATTCAGATATTATAATTATTAAACTCACAATTACAATGGAAAAATAGAACTAACAAAGAAATTATAGAATAACAATGGATTACTAAAATAAGAGAACTATTGAAGAAGATAGTTAAAAGGAGATGAGAAGTTTAGACTATGTGAAAAGAGATGAGAGGAGTACACATTTTTCTCAACAATTTGCATACCCCTTTTGTATTAACACCAAGACCTACTTAACCAAAGGAGAATTACATATATATACCAAAAGGTAAAAAAAAAAAATCAAAACGAGATAATTATAGTTTACTAATATGCATTCGTACATGAAAGTGACATTGTTATACACATGTAAGTAGAGTTCGGGGGAGGAAGTACACTAGAGTTAATACTATTGCATACATCATTAAAAAAATGAGACTTCACTAGCGTACAAAAAAGAACTCCTATTTTGTCTGCTTCTAATTATTTAAAAACAAACAATGGTGGAACTTTTAACCATCACAGCCATTAGAATACGTCAATGAAAGCAATATAACCCCTATTTCACGATAAGGAATATTCAAATATTATAATTATTAAACTCATAATTACAATGGAAAAATAGAACTAACAAAGAAATTATAGAATAACAATGGATTAATAAAATAAGAGAACTATTGAAGAAGATAGTTAAAAGGAGATGAGAAGTTTAGACTATGTGAAAAGAGATGAGAGGAGTACACATTTTTCTCAACAATTTGCATACCCCTTTTGTATTAACTCCAAGACCTACTTAACCAAAGGGGAATTACATATATATACAAAAAAGTAAAATAAATTCAAAACGAGATAATTATAGTTAACTAATATGCATTCGTACATGAAAGTGACATTGTTATACACATGTTAGTAGAGTTCGGGGGAGGAAGTAAACTAGAGTTAATACTATTGCATACATCATTAACAAAATGAGACTTCACAAGCCTACAAAAAAGAACTCCTATTTGTCTGCTTCTAATTATTTAAAAACAAACAATGGTGGAACTTCTAACCACCACTGCCATTAGAGTACGTCAATGAAAGCGATACAACCCCAATTTCACAATAAAGAATATTCAGATATTATAATTATTAAACTCACAATTACAATGGAAAAATAGAACTAACAAAGAAATTATATAATAACAATGAATTAGTTAAATAAGAGAACTATTGAAGAAGATAGTTAAAAGGAGATGAGAAGTTTAGACTATGTGAAAAGAGATGAGAGGAGTACACATTTTTCTCTACAATTTCCATACCCCTTTTGTATCAACTCCAAGACCTACTTAACCAAAGGGGAATTACATATATATACAAAAAATTAAAAAAGATTTAAAAAAAGTAGTTAATATTTTATTTATATAAAAAATAGCCCAAATCAGCAAAACTATACATGACTATACAATTATAGTTATAGAATGTATACACTGCTATACAATGTATATTACTTATACATAGCAATACACTAAATATAAATTATGATACACAAATATACACTAACTATAAATGCCTATACAACCATGGTTGAATGCCCAAAATTTTAACAAATAGCCAAAGGTCAGTCGAATGACTATTTTTTGTAATTAAAAAAAAGTATTATTTTTTGTGTAAATAATTTTTCCCAGTGGCTTGTACATGTAATTATCCCTTAAACTAATTGATAATTGAGCCCGAATCTCAAATAAAACTTTCTAACATTTTAATCAACCTAATAATCTCAAATGGATCAGTCTCATTCATCCCTTCCGGTCCATAAATCCTTACGTAGTCAATTTGATTCACATCAGAAGTGTTTTTCAATACGTAAAAAATAAAAAAATAAAAAAAATTAAAGGCTAAAGGTTAGGAAATCTAGTATGTGAGTTACATGGAAACGTTTTTGAGCCCGATCCTGAAAAAGACGAGAAAAAAGAGAGAGAGAGAGGGAATTCTATGAGTTTTCTACTTTGCAAGAATTTTAGGATTTTAATATATTTTCAAGTACTAATTATTGGAAAAATAAGTGATTGTCTATTTATAAATAGGAAAAATTGCAAGAATATACACTTTAAAAGCTTATATTATCAATCATGTCAACTTTTAAGAATATTTATAAATTAAATTTTTTTAATTTATATCCATGTCAATTCTTAAGAACTTTTTTTCATTTTTTTTAAAAAAAATGCATATTTAATATGCATTTAATTCTATTATGAAAAGGCATTTATTTATGATTTTGTCTTGTTTTTATTTGTGTACATTATATTTATTAAGTTACATTTATATACTTTAATTAATATTTTGGCTCTGCAGTACATTTTCATTCAATATGTTTTGGGGATAGGTTAAAAATGCCTTGTATATTTTTTTTCGACACTTTTATCTCAACTATAACACAATAAAAGAAAAACAATCTACAAAAGTAAACAAATACACAATTCACCTAAATAATGCCAATAGATACAAAACAACACCAACTAATACCATAATAACATTTACTAACTAAATCTCAGCTTACAAATACCAAACATTAACAAACAAATACACAAATCAATTACTATTTTTTGATTATTACAAATATCAAATACAATCAACAAAATTACCATCATTGTTTACCAATCATGAATAAAATTAAATAATCTCAATACTAACAAAAATAACTAAATTTCTTCACATAAATACGAAGTAGGACCAAATTAACATCAATTAATACCCAAATAACACCAACTAACTAAATCTTATCATAAAAATAACAAAAAATTACCAACCAAATAAATTATACCTAAGAAACCACTAAAAACACAATCAACCATACCATAGACAATTCACCAAAAATGACACTAACTATTTTTCAAACATAAACCATGTAACTATTTTTTATTCTTAGAAATAACAAAGTACAATGAAGAATCTTACCATCGTTATTACTGATTTTGGATAATGATAATTTTAATAATGCCAACAACAATTAAAATGACTCTTTAGAAATTTCATACATGAAATAATCGATAAAATAAGAAATAATTTATTGTTCATTAATATTTTATTTTCGAAATAAAAAAAGTTAAATTAATGTAGATCTTGTTTTCAAAGAATAATTAATTAGCTTTATTTCCCAAGACTAATTAATGTTGCCGTATTTATTTTGTTCTTTTCTGTTTTTCTGTTTTTCTCTTTTTTTTTCTTCTTTTTAGGTTTTACTCATGTATGTATAGTTTTATTTAGAAAGTGTTGATATTTGATTGTAAATAAAATTTATTAACATATTCATGTAATTTAGTGTCTTAAATTGTATAGAAATACTTTTTTCTCTATAAATAAATATTAGAAAAAATATAAAAGAAAATTAATTATTCTTTTAATAATAGAAATAGATATCTAATTATTCTTCTACATTTTCTTCTCATATATATCAATACTAATTTGAGAAAAATAGTACTCTATAATTGGTTAATAAATACCAAAAAAGTTGAATCAAGATTTCTAGAAAACTTAATATTTTTTATTTCTTCCTCCTTTTTAAAAAGAATGATTTCTTTTTTTTTTTAGCTTATTTTTAAAAAATGACCCCGCTCTTTTTTTAGCAAAACTTTATTTTGAAATTTTCACTTGACATCACAAGATTAAAGACTTTTTTATTTTTTTAAATTTTATGCAAGTCAAATTAGGTTATTCTTTTTGAAACGAAATAAGTAGTATAAATTGAAAATATAATTTCATTACATAAAAACCTACACTTTCTTCATCACAATTTATATAATAATATTTTAGCTAAAATGATTTTTTTTTTGAAATTTTATAATCTAAAATAAGTTTAAAAAATTACTCCCATGTATGACGTAGCTATAAATAATTATAACTAAAAAAATTAGAGTTAAACAATTAGGGGTCATTTGATTACTGGTTAGAGTTATGTGGGGTATTAACAATGCAGAGTTTAGTTATGTAGTATGCAAGGTTTAGTTATATAAAATTTAGTTATGTAGAATTTAAAAAAAAAATTAATAAGCTAATTTCTATTTCTTAATTATCAAATGTTTAGTGAGTTTATATTTACTATACCTATTAAATAACAAAAAAAAAGTGGGGGGAGGGGGGGGGTCAAATATGCCCTTGCACTAATAGAAATAGTTTAAATATATCTATTGTTGTACTTTCAATTTAAATATACCATTTTCGTTGTACTTTCAATCCAAATATACCCCTCATTATACTTTAGAATAAATTTACCCTTAATTTTAAGAGATAAACATGTGGAAAACGCAAAATTAAATAACTCATTATCAATTTTAAATATACCCTATATCTTCATTAGTTTATTTTTTCTTGAAATTTATTTATTTTTAAAAATAAAAAATGTTAATTGTTGTATTTCAATTAAAAAATATTTCTTGATAAAAAAGGATCAGTGTCCTATATCCAAAATGGTATTTTATTTTAGTTTAAAAATAATTTTAGTTTAACTTCAGATACCAAAAAATAATTTTAGGTACTAAACTTCAAATTATTTTGGTTAACTTCACATTTTTTAATTTCGGATATTTTGGCTAAAAAGTATTTGTTGATTAAAAAAATGAATCGATAAAAAATGTTAGAGTTATGCATGTATTATTTATGCAAGTATTAGTCATGTAGAATTTGTAATACATAAATTATTGCTTGTTGAATATTTGATTTGTTGTAAATTAATATACGTTATTAATAAATAAATAAGTAAGTAATGAAAGTGGAAAGACTTCCAACTCTTTAGAAAGAAAAAAAATAACAAAAAAGTAAATAAATAGTATATTTTTAAAAAAATATATAAAAAAAACCACCTATTCCATAAGAATTTTCAGTTAACATTGTTTAATTTCGATCTACATCTAATGTAAATATTTTTCTGTTAGACACATATTTAAATCAAATAAAAAAAAAGATTTTGAAAGTAAATTGATAGGGGTAAATATGTAATTTTATTATTTTAATTCATGTATAACTAATACCCACATAACTTATTTCACTTTCTATTCCACATAAAATTATACGTAGATTTCCTCGTAAGTTATGTGAGTTTTAGTAATGTAAAGTTAGTAAAATACAATCAAACACTACATAGAATCAATACATTAATAACTTTTATACATCATTTGAAGCTTATCAATCAAATATTGTATAAAATTAGTACATGAATAACTTTTATTTTATTTACAAACCAAATAATATATAAAATTAATACATAAATAACTAAAATTATTCATATATTTGATAAAGCCTTAACGAACTACCAAACGACACTTAATAAATATACAAATCTATTTTCTTGATGACTAAAAGAAAAAACAAATCACATAATAGAGGAAGTATATGAAAGAATGTGTAATTTAATAGAAGGAAGATTAAAAGGTAAGTTAAAGTAATAAAGCAACGGCCCACGTCGGACTGTCTCCGCAGACTGCACCACTATCAAAATGAATAGCATAAAAAACTTCGCCATTGATGTCCAATTCTTGTCGGAGGATTATAACTTTTATTTTATCTAATAAGCAACCATAAACACATCAACAAAATTGCATTTTTAGCTAAAGGGTTCACTTGGGATGTAAAGATCTATGCACAAGCAATCTGGTAAATGGGGTTCTTGAATTTGGGGGAATTACAGGGATCTGGGGTTCTTGAAATGGGTCTTTTTGGTTTTATTGGGGAAAAGGGCCATGTGGGGAGCTTAAAGATCTGAAATTTGGTAAGTATTTGTTAGGAATAATAGAATTAGAGAAGTGATACAAGGATGAAGCATTTGGTGGGAAGTCCAGGAACTGTGAGTGGGTTGATGTTAAGATGTGGGCAATGTTTATTTGCAGCTGGGTCAATTGGGGTTATGGTTTCTGCTTCTGGCTTCTCTAATTACACTGCGTTTTGGTATATTTGCCTCTCTCTTTATTGGTTTCTCATCCAATTTTTCTTGCTGTGGTTCTTTTGATTATGAAGTGCAATGTCTCTTTACTCTCTATACATGTGCTGCATCATCAGATAAAGTCATGAATATAACTGAACATCGCTGAAATAATTTCTCTGCTAAAGTTTTCCCTTTGTACTCAATGTCTACGACAACTACAGGATGGGAAAGATCGAAATGTGCCTCTGAACTTTGCGAAATGCTCCAAATTTTCCCTCCTAATAGCAGGGTCATACCCTTGTTGGAGCTAAATTCGCGCTTATTGACTGAGGGGGAATGCTTGGTGAGCGCTTTTTACAAGCGAAAATGGTCAAATTTTCCCTTGAACTTGGAATAATATTGGTTGTTGTTCCAGTGACAACAACTGTCTTCTTCAACACTTAGAACATCCAACGGCTAGGTGTCTATCCCTTGAGCTGAATTTAACCACCGTCAAGCTTAAATCAGCCCCAATGGATGCACCATATATTGTAGGAACTCAATCAACACAACTCTATCACCAACCCTCTCAAATCACCAAAAGCAATGATAGACTTTCTATATAGACCTCCTAATGCTAAAACAAACCTTAACACTCAGTATTCAGCTCCTAAATCATTTGCAATACTATCATGAAGGTCAAGGTAGATTATAGTGGTCGATGGCCTTTTTAAAAAAAAATAGATAAAATGGTAACATCAGTATTAAAGCCATATATATAAGGCACATAACCCCCAAAACCAGCAAAAATCTAACCAATTTCTGTTGTGCTATCAAATCTATTAAAGAGTCCTCCTGCTCTAGTAAACATTCATTAAACCAAAAGCGAAACAAAACTAGACGGTTCATCTTAATAATCTGCAAGTGACTGCTCCTATAATAATATACAAGCAGGACCCAGTCTCCACCATTTCTTCTGTGTAGTTATGCCTCCCATACTGTTCCATATCTTAAGGAAATCAACCTTGTTTGCAAGCATACACCATTTTATCCCCACAATGTTAAGAACTAGTTGTGTTGGTCAGTAAAAGAGCAATGAAGAAACCAATGACTATTAGTATTTGTGCTAGAATGAAGGTCGGTGAACTTCTAGAAGAGGTAAAATGCTGATGACGGAAGGTGGTAAAGATGAAGGTGTGTGAGAGATCGCCTGAATGGGTGGTTTTGACTATGGATTTTTTGTTTGCTCTTTCTGATTATGTGGTGGTGAAGTGATGGTGGAGTAATAATGGTTTTTAGTTGGTATTTCTGAGAGTAATGAGAATCAATTGTTATGGTATTGGTTGATTTATGACCAAGAAATCTGTTGCAGCCAACCTTTAGGTCCACCTGACGCCTTCAAAACTCAGCCAAGCTTTAACTGTTAATGGTTTTTAGTTGGTATTTCTGAGAGTAATGAGAATCAATTGTTATGATTTCGTCTCACCATCTGCTTTTGGACTGAGCAAATTGAGCTTTAACTATTAATTAACTTTTCACGAAGCAGTTTGTACGATGGCATTCATTTTTAGAGAAGAAAACTGAAAACAGAAAGAATTCAATGAACATCCAAATATAGAATAATTGTAGCATCTAATATGTGCTGTAGCTTCTTAGGAACTTTTCTGCATGTGTCTAATGTATCATGTTTCATCTGAGAGGATCTATTCTAATTTCCTTTATTTTTCCTGATAAGATGGGACCTATCTAAAATAAAACTACTAGATAAAGAGAGGCATGATTATTTAGAGGCATGATTATTTAGCTTTGGCATCTTCTTTTCTTTGAAGTTAAACATGTGAAAGCATGTGTCTGAGGCACCTTGTTCTTGGGTAAAAAGGGATGGGAGAAGATGTGGATGTCCTAAGCATTTGAGCGGTACTCGGTAAGAGGCCTTCATATGTAGACCCAAGATTGCTCCCTAACTCTTGATTTACATTCCTCAGACTCGGCACATAATGTTTATATGGAAATCATAAAAAATATCTATATGGATTATTGCTTAAATCATAATCCATGGCAGTTGATTGCATGTTTTGCAATTCTCGTCTTGGCAAGATGTTTGAAGAGCAAAGGCTTCCAGGTCTGTTAAGCTTTCTGTTTCTTCCTAACATGCACTTTCCTTGGTTTTCTCAGAGAAGATTGGTGCCTCTTATCTCTAACTAATTTGAACTTCTGAACTGTTTTTCGTTGTTGCTTCTTATATACAATGTACAATAGTTAGTTGTTTTTTAAAAATTAAATCTTCTTTTGCATTAATGTACGCCAAAATTTTCAGCATCCCTCAATCAGTCAGTGAACCCCTTAACATAGTGTATATCATTGTCTCCATTCCGTATACATATCTCCTTTGTTCATGATTATTCATGTTTATACAATACTGACATTTTTGCAGCTATTTGATTGCATCAATGGGACTTCAAGTATTGTGGAGCTCTGGGCTTGCATGTCTGGACATGTATGCTTTAAGGATAAAAAGGGACCTTCACAATCCAGTCTTAGTGAGCTTATTTGTTGTTGGAGACTGGGTATGTACTGAGTTGCTTTCTTTTCTTGCTTATGTGATGTAGTTAGATATGTATAACTGAAACAGTATAAGTACATGTTTGTCTATTCTATCCTCATTCTTGTTTTCTAACTCTTGTTTTGTCCCTAAAAGAGTTTATAATTTCTTTCTTTCTTTACTTCATAATTTTTTACCAAGAATAATTTATTTGAATTCCCTCTCACTTGAAGCAACGACTGCTCAAACCTTTTGGTACTTGTCCTTGGTTGTTGACAAACTTTTGAGTTTGAAAGTACAAATTTCCTTGCTTTCAAGAACAGCTGATACTTAGTCAGTGTCATTGACTCAATCCAGTTTTGAATATTTTGGATAATGTAAACTATTCGTTCCTGCAGTTAAGACCTGTACAAAACACCACGCTTTAATAGTCGTCATGATCACCATGGAAATTCACCTTAACTATGATAAACATTCTTCTATAGCTAGTTCTGCTTTATACAGGGCACTGGTGTTCCACTGATCAAATGCTTTTTCCTCCCTGGCTTAAATTCCCCTTATTCTACGTGATTTGACAGCAGAAGCTTGGTCTTGCTGTTTGTGCCACTCACTCCTTCAAAATGAGATCCTCCCTTTTTGCTTTCTCTGACCGTAATCTTTGTCCTGTCAACAATATTTTAGTGCTTCCTTTTTTTACCGTTTCAAAATGCGTATGTCTTGTCCCAGGAATCTTAATCTTTATGTTGTATCCCGTTGCCATTTAAAGTCTTACTGGCTTGATTTGTCATACTGGTGAACACCAGATAATTGGCTTGTCTGAATTTCTGACTACATTCATGTTCACTGGTTTGACTTTAATTACAGGTGACTGCAACCTTGTCACTTGCAGCTGCGTGCTCATCAGCAGGGATTGCTGTCTTATATTCAAAAGATTTAAACTTCTGCAGTACTCCACCTCATCTTCCATGTGGTCGATTTGAGCTCTCTGTGGTGTTGGCATTCTTAACCTGGTTTCTTATCGCCATTTCTTCCCACGTGATGTTTTGGATTCTAGCTGCCATCTAATGATGTGTGAGCACTTCTCTCTACTGAGAATATTGCTTCTGAATGACCTCCAAGGCTGGTCATATCTAAATCTAATTACCCAAACTTGTAATCGTATCTCCCTTTGCAGTCTACATGAGTTTCTTTGCACTGATGGAGTTGCTTGGCTTTTGGCGGTTCCTCACACTGCTCATCAAGTTCAATTTTGATTTGCATGTAAATTGTAACCTCCTAATTGTACTCTAACCTACTGCCAATTACATCTAGATCTAGTGTGAGTCCGCGAGCAATACTTTGCTGTGGACATTTTTGAAATCAAATTTTCACTGTCTGGCTGCTACATAGCTATGGGATGTAATTTGAAGTTCTGTTCCAATTCATATTACTATTAACATGCTTCAGTGTTGTCAGTTGTGCAGCTGATACTCATCTAGTTGATGTGGCTTTTATGAAGTAATCAGAAAATGATGAATATTCAATGACTGCTTTCTATCAGTGACTATTTTTCGCTTAGTATGTGAAGGGAAGAGGCTAGTGAGGCTTCTCAAGCTTAATAGGAACGACCACTACATAGTTGTCAGGTTTGAAAGTTGGAAGAGCTTCCCTCCTGTCATTACAACTAGCGAGTCAGCTATCAATTCCTATGATCAAAATATGTCCTGGCAAGCCTTGTCTACATAAAATAGCAGCAGGGCAGAGATGACAAAAACAATGGGCAATTACATTCTAATTTTGCAGATGTAACTCACTCTCTAAACAAGCATTTGATTATAGACAGGGTCGACAAACATTTACGAAAGAAATATAGGATTTTCATCTCTGGAAAGAATCGGTCATCCCAGTAGGAGAAAGGGGATAAAAGTTTTAGTACTTGATAGTACCGCACAAACATGGACATATGTTGCCCTTCTAGATATCATAGTCTTAAGTCACCCTTCCAAATATCTCGTAAATAAACTAGGAACTTTCTTTATGGAGTCTATAAATTTTATCTACTCATAGCTAATCTTATCACACTTCACCAAATCCAATTCATATTATCTTGTGACTCAATTAATGAATGCTTTCATTCCTCAACTTATGTTGTATAAGCTCTCAAGAATTGTAATACATAATATTATACGATCATTAACACAAGGGCCCATTAGCTCAGTTGGTTAGAGCGTCGTGCTAATAACGCGAAGGTCGCAGGTTCGAGACCTGCATGGGCCATTTATTTTTTTATTTATTTATGTGATTTGATATAAACGGGAAAATAATTATTTGTTTTCAACAATTACGTTACATAATTTTATTTTGTCACTTAAAAGTAAAAAAGGTAACTTCGGGTGGAATTTCTTACCTCTTTATTTGTATGTATTTAATTTATTTATCTTTTAATTATCGAGAGGCACTTTCTTTTTATTTCTGGGAATATCAACTTCAATTAAAATTACTTTTGTTCATTTAAGGTCAGAAGTAGAAGCTTCTTGTGTTACGTCTTTTTTCATTTCCTTTGACTACTGTGTTTCATCCATATCTTACGAAAAATATTATTTATTTATTTTTAAAAAAAAATTAGGGGCAGAGGAAGACGATAATGGGGAGAGGATTAGGGAAATCAAACCCTCGTCAACATGATGGAAGTTCAGATAGTCAACCAACTGAGCTATTAACATCTCCACGAGAAAATTTATTTGAACCAACAATATAACAAAAATCAAATGAACCATTACAAAAATGAAGAGTACTTCTGATAATATATCCTATACACACAAGAAAAATAACGTGACCAAACAACTATATACATCTTGAAATTTTTACACAGAGAATAACAAAAGTTTGAGTTCCCTTTGGTTATCCTCAAACAAGAAACCATCAAATAAAGTAAAAGCCTGAAGAAGACCCTTTGGTTAATCCTCAAACTTACACCAAACTAAAAACCATCAAAACAAAGAAGAAGAAGCTTTATCACACGTAAAAAATAACAACAATTACACCTTAGTCCCAAACAAGTCTGACGTCCCTTTTGCTATTGATTTTCCTTTAGCAAAAGTTATTCCTTCAACTTCAACTTCAAGATGATCACTTCACAGCACGAGAAGAAATCCGATGACACCTAGCCGCGGGTGACTGAACTCCACCAGACACTATTCTTTTAGTAACAGTACTCGTAGAAGGTGATGATGATGAAGTTGTGGAAAACATAGAATCAACATGTCCAAAAATTTGTAAATCGGACGTTTCAAAACGTCCCGAATCGCCTGGAAGTTTCATGTAAGAAGTCGAAGGGGATTCAGACATCCATGTTGCCCTTCCATTTTTGTACTCAACTATTGCTTTGTAAACAAAAGGGATCAATCCCTCCATTTTTTTTTTTTGCAAGTTTAGAAGATTGTTTTTTTTTTTTTGAGTGTTCGAGGAGACTTTTTGGAAGGGGGAGTATATATATAGTAAGGTGGGTTTAATTGGATAGGATAGTCCAGCTGTAAAAATCATAATATAAAGAATCTTCTAAGCAAAAACTTCCACACGAGAAAGCTACATTTAAACTACATTATTTTTACATCTCACCAAATTTCAATTTTATTATTAGTTCTCTCTTGATCATCTTACTTGGCACATTTTCAGTTATTAAAATATTTGATTTTGGTAGGTATATTAATTTAAAATCCATTAGTCAGTGGATGACCCTAAATAAACAATCCCATTGTTTATTTTATCATGCTTTAATTAGTATCCATGGTTTTTCCATGATACTACTATGTATATAATATATATATTATGTGTGGTAGTTAGAATTTTCTCACTTAAATTAATTTATATTATATTTTTTTTAAAATAGTACAAATATTTTCTCTGTTATGTGTCATAAATTTCAAATTTTGAGAGTTAATTTTTTTAATTTTGATTGTAAATTTAGATATAGGATCTTTATATTTTTTAAACAAATTTGTATGTTTGAAAATAAAAAAAAACAATATAAATTACAATAATTAATAATTTAAAAATATATAAAATTATATGATAAAACGAATTCGTTTAACTCGTAAAATTAAAACACCACTGCAACAATTGTGATGGAAGGCGTAATATCTAACTAAAAAATTCATAATATTCAAACCCTACATTGTTTTAACAAATACAATGTTAGAACATATTTATCTCTCTTTGTCGTTACATAATATTACACGTCTATAACTTAAATGATAAACCTACAGAAAAACTAAAATACGAGATAGAACTACTATAAAAAGGTAGGGTAAAGGATTAAAAAAGATTATTAAATAATAATTTTAGATAAAATAATAAAAAGATATTAAGATAATGATGCAATCACATTAAATAAGTTTTTATATAAAATGAGATTTTTCGTCATTATCTACTGATAGTTTTAGACGATTCAATATGATAAAATTTAAGTAATAATTTTAAAATATATTTAAATTAAAATGGTTTGATAATGTATATATATCAAGTTAATTAGCGGTATATATGCGCCACATGACTAAGTAAATATATAATAGTAATATCTTAATGGTTAGTTAATATGTAGTTTTTCATTATTTGGTGACTACACCATATCTTTTTAGTTTTTTAATTAATTAAGATATGATGATTCTTTTAGAAGCTTTCAAAAATCAAAAGTGATGTAGATGCTGCCACTTTCATTTGCTATTAACAGCTGAACTTTGTACAACTTTCCTAGCAAAATAATTATTTTTCTTTTTTCTCATTTTGTTCCTATCTAAGATTGGCTGAATAAGCTCCAATAACATTAAAGCATAAAAGTGGAATAACAAAGAAAATATTACTCCTTCCGTTCCATTTTATATGACACTTTTGACTTGGCACGTTGATTAAAAAAAATTAAGACTTTTAAAATTTGTGGTCTAAAATTATTCTTATATATTTGTGTGATTGACAATCATTTCATCAATGGTAAAAGAGGAATTTTAAGGTTAAATTGTTTCCAATTAGAGTAAGATAACATTCTTTTTTAAACGAATAAAAAAAAGTGTCAAATAAAATGGGACAGAGGAAGTAGTATATAATTAATTATTGAGGACAAATTAAATAATAAATTAGTACTAACTTTTGCTAATGGTTACATGTGTGGACACATTGATTCTTCTGATTTAGCCTAGCTGATGGATTGTTTGGTTTCGTAATTTCTTCAAGGAATTATTCAAATATTGGCAAAAAAGTCTGGAGACAAAAGTTATAAAAAAAGATGTCGTTTCTTCCATTTGGGAACCCTCAACAGCTGGCCTCAAAACTTTATCTTGGCAATAATTATTGCTTCTTCTAAAACAAAGAAAGAGCAATCGCTTAAAATGTACGTTAAACCAACTTCTTATTAATCTAATTACTGGAGTATCGATATTTCTTAAAATTATTCGAGGTGTGTGAAAATTGCTATTTAAAAAAACTTATAAAATTTATTTCGTGTGATTTTTTTTTTAATTTGTTTTTTTTTAAATAATGTTTTTATCTTTTTGGAAAATTTTAAGTGTTTGCATCACAATTAAGAATTTCTCTACCTCCCCCACCCCAAAACATACATAAAAACACACACACTGTCACACACACACACAAAAAGTTTGGATATTCGTAATCTTGATAAAAATTTAAAAGTAATTAAATAGTATATATGTGGTGAATTTTTTCTATTTGTTTGTCACTTGAAAAATAGATTTCATTATGATTTCGCTCCCAGTTTACTCCTCTAATATGTTCTATAATTTGTTTTCTTATAATTGTTTTTAATTAATATTTAAAATTGTACAATACAATATATATGTGGATAAATTCATTATTTCTATATATGGAAAGAAAATTTTGTCCACATCTCGTTAAAGAATATCGTAAAAGGTTCTATATGAAATAATGAATTTGATGCTTATTTTATTCTATGAAAATTATTTTTAATTTAGTTAGGAACAAGAAGAAATTGGACAGTCATGAAACATTCAGTGAAAGAAATATTCAACTCACAAATTTTTAATTATCTACTACTATACTATTGTTGGGAAAAAAACACGGGCAAACACAAAATAGATATGGCAAAATAATGAGAATAAAATGAAAATAAAGACACCAAGAATTTTACGTGGAAACCCTTCTAAATAAGGGAAAAACCACGGGCCAAGAGGAGCAACTGATATTATTA
>JBCEWC010012581.1:0-15740 GCA_038996855.1 Solanum aculeatissimum | reverse complement strand
ATTTCCCCCGGGAGCTGTAAATCCTACCTCATCAGTTTTTGCTGATGAGTTTGATGTGAATATAAAGTTACCTTTATAAAAAAAAAACATCTGGAGATTGGATGGAGAGTAGAGAATATATTATGAAGAAAATGCTACTTTTGAGATTTATTTCTATGAAGTCATGGTATGTGGTTGTGCTGGACTTTCCAGGAAGCACGTCTGGACTTTTTTCAGACAGCATTTTTGAAAAAGGAAAAAAGATGTGGGTTTCTAAAAGGCTGGATAGAGATCTTCTAAGCCAGAACATACAGAGGATTTTCTAAGCTGTTGGATCAGTTGAGGGGGTATCAAGTCCCAGAAGAGATGGTGGAGAGCAGTCCCTCCATTTATTTGTTGGACAATATGGAAGGGAAGAAATGGGAGGTGCTTTGAGGGTAGATCAATACTTCGCAGAAGATTAAATGGACATTTTTGGTGTCAAAACTAGGAAATGTACTTTTGAGGATCTTTCTAATTAGCCCTTGGTTATAACTCTTGGTTGATGACTCTTTTTGGAGGTCTCCAGCATATAGGATATTCTGAGGAATACAAATTACCAATTTTTTTAAAAAAAGAAGTCTAGGTAGAGATTATTCAGACCCACTTTGCTGGTATGTAGGTCAACTCATGTGAATACCAGTCAACCTTGCTCAGGTTATTCACCTAATCATTGATTAATGGAAGATTTGGAGACCATTTAAAACCAAGATTGGTTGAGACTTAAGTGTACTTTTTAAATTGTATGAACGATATATGAAACATGCGATGCAGACATGTTTGTTTAACACACATAATACTAATTGATAGTGTTGATCACTCAAGTGTTTCTGTTTATTTATTCTTGGTAACTGTTAACTAGTGCATTTTCATTTGATTTACTGGATGGTGTTTTGTTGAGCACTTTTGATGTCATATTGCAGGTCAAATATACTACGTTTAAAAGATATTCATACTATCATGATATTAATTTGTTGTAGAGTTGGTAGACTCAAAGCTCTCAAGCACATGAATTTGACTACTGTGCAGTTTAGTATAACCATTTTTATGGACCTATATAGTTATATGTCACGCAATTTGTGCAGATAAATTATGAGACAAGGTTTTCTGTCTAGCAATTCTTTAGGTCGTATACTTTTGTCCTATGAAAAGGAACTCTTCTGATCTTACTCTACTTGATGTAAGAAAGTGCAACTTTTAGATATACAAGGATTTGCTTGGACTAAGTCTCTCTTCTTTTTTTCTACTTCTGCATACATTGGATCTCAGTATTTATAATCACAGAAATCAATTGCATACTCGTTTAGAACTGAACATTTGTTTTTCCTCATTCTGTAGACCTAGTGTGTATCAATTTTTCAATTTCCTGTGAACATAACAGAATATTGTTGCTTAATACATCACTTATTCTATTTCAGGATACCTGCATCTACCCTTTCTTCACACCCTTTAGTACTTGCAGCTCTCTCAAGCTTGAATTCTGAAATATTGTCTGAGGCCTCCGTTAATGGTATTGTAAATATTTTTGGTTATTGTTCTTTCTTATTAATTCATTACTATGATCTTGTGTTATTAATGCGTCAAAATCTTATAATATACACTTCATCTTGCACCAAGGGTGTGGCCTAGTGGTCAATGAAGTGGCTGGGAGCGGCAAGGTCTTAGTTTCAAATCCCAGCGGGGACAAAAATACTAGGTGATTCTTCCCATCTATCCTAGCCGTAGTGGAGAGAGTTACTTGGTAGCAACACCTATTGCTGATAGGAGGTAGCAAGTATCCCATAGAATTAGTCGAGGTGTGTGAAAGCTGGTCCGGACACCACGGTTATCCAAAAAAATAATAATTAAAAATATGCACTTCATCTTAAGCTGTTCAAGGTTATCTATTTGGGGATCTTAAAGGTAGTTTCAATTCCCTAAAATCCCTTCTTGCAGTGAACTGTAGCTAGATTGGAAATAAATCCATCATAAACCTTTTCAAATGAGGTTTAGGCTATAAAAAATCTGTTGAAAGAATGCAATTGATGTTCAGAGGTAGTCACTGCTTAGTTGGATAAAGTTTAACCTAGGTCCATTATTAGTGAATCTGTTCTTACTGATTAATAGTCTATTTTATGTTACAATTACTGTTATGCAGCATATTGATAAACATTGGAAAAAGTATTGTGGATCCATGGCTTCTCCCTTGTTCTTTTGTACTCATAAGTGGCTTTCAATTCTCCTCCATTTTGTCATGGTTATGTGTTTGCTACGACACATTTGATGGATGCTATATTTTCCCTATATTCCACTTTTTGCAGTCATTTCTGAATTGATACACTACACAGCAGCAAGAAATTCTGGTGGAGTTTCATCAGAGTTGGCCTTGATTCAAGTAATTGTTCCTCAAGTTATGAATCTGAAACCTCAACTCAGAGATCCTTCAAAGGTATATATATACCTTGTGCATTTGACAGGGAGGTTCTGATTGGTCAATCTTTTTCTTTTCCTAAACTTACATAAAGTTTAGACATTTAGAAATTTGTGGTTTTTTTTTGGAAGGCATCTAAATGAAAAATATGTTTAAGGGCAGAATAGTATATTCTGATCAGATTGCCAACGTGTTGTTGTGGTCATCGTTGTCTTTTGGTGCTAAAACAACTTAAAATACACTACCTTTCAAGACACTTTGAATGATTGGATCATTTTATGCTTGGTATTTACTATTTCCATTTCCTCTCCTTCCGGGGTCCCAATTTGGGGGATTCCCATCTTGACCATTGAGTTCCCTAAAAAGCTTTTTACTGGTTGAAATCTTTCAAAAAGTTTAGCTCCTCATGTCTGGCATATTATTTCTCCTATGCACTTGTTTTTATTCCATAGAATGTTATGTGGTAATATACTTGGTCTCCTGCTGATTGTTTCGCAGCCTACCATTATGCAGAATTGGTTGGCGGTGCTCTAGTTACAGTCAGTTGAAAGTAAATTTAAATATTATTCTTGGGATTTCTTTTTGTTTTAATAAGTCAAGATCATTCATTGATGTCACCCCGAGATGGTGTCAAAAATTATTTACAGACTGAGTGGGTGGCTCAACTACCATTCTCTATTTTGTTCTAATCATCTGGTATTCTTGCTTCTTCCACAAAAGAATATATATTCGGGAAATTCTTAATGCATCGTATATCCTTTTTACTATGATGGAACATTTTCTTTACATCTTCTTTTTCTCTCGTTCCAAGTAGTCTTAAAAAATGTACGATGGTCTTGAATACTGCTTTGTTCTGTTGCTGATCTTTGCGTTCCCCTAACAAGTGATTGCCTCTGCCACTATCAACAGTACCACCCAGGTTACATCGAACATAGATACTTCCAGGTTCTATAAATGTGTTACAAACTTGCAGTTTAGCAAAGATATGATCACTATTTTGCCTCCCTTAGACAACCTCATTCACCACCCTCCACCCTTTTCCTCCTGTTTGAATCGTTAAAGTTGTGTCTCGTACGAGAACCATGTCAAGCAAGGTACCTTCTTGGGTGCTTCAGTATCCAACACCTATCTAGTTCCTCCTGACCCTCCCTCCTACCCCTCATTTGCAAACTCCTACATTAAAATTTCTGCATAAACTACTCTGTGCCTAGTCCTATCTTCTTTCTTTTTGACAAGGTAAAATATATTATTAACAGTTGGGGAAGCCCTGTGTACAGGTCGTATACCAAAAGGTGAGAACTTGCATCAAAATATGGTTCTCATTGAAAGAGATCTAATCCTCTATGCAAATAGGGACCTCATAAGTACACCGAACGGAAAATAGAGACAATAAACTACTTCACATTTTTACAAAGTCTTATTCCGCCCTTCAGAAGTCCTATTTCTCTCTTTCCAAATAATCCACATGATGGCTAAAGGGACCACACTTCATACCCTGGACTTCTCCTCTTCCTCGTGTGAGTCCAACTTTACAGCAGTGTGTCCGGTATCACCCATTGCTTTTCAAACAAATCAAGGATTACCTGCCACAACCATTTAGCCACTTTACAAGGCAATAGAGGATGTTCTACATCTTCATCCATGTTTTTGCACATAAAACACCAACTGACATGTGTGATCCTCCTCTTCTCAATTTTTTTGTTGTGAAGATCACATCCCTTGCTACTAACAACACATAGAAGCACACCTATCTTGGTGCTCTAAGGGATCCAAATAGCATCATGAGGAAATTTAAGTTCCTCTCTCACCAATAAGCTCGAAATAAACTCTGATAGTATAAGAACCATTTCCACTCTCCCACCACCTCCATACATCCGTAGTATTGTCTAGTGTATCCAGCTCATACTATGTCTCAATCATACTGGCAACTAGTATTCTGGTAAAGAAACCTTCGCCCTCTCCCCTTTCTCAGTCTCTTATAGCCATGTGAAAGTTATGTCCCATCACCCATGTAGTTTCATGGTTTCCCACCTCAGATATTCAAACACTTGTGTATTTCTGTTGATTACCACATTATAAGCAGGTGGAAATGCTTCCTCCAGAGTACTCTCACCGCACAATATCACTTCCATGATCTAATTCTGCTATTACCCACTCTGAATTCTATATATCTTAGGAAAGTGTTCCTCTTTATAAATTGCTTTTCCCTAACACCATCCTTATCTGCCAATCCATATTTATGATGTTCTTGGGAGTATATGCCCTTGCTTATATTTTCACTATCTTCCATCTGTTTCTCTGTTGTGACTGTTTTTCTTTTTGCTTTTGAAATTGGTAAGATTGTATTCTTCAGCATCAAGTGTATGTTGGCTACCTCCAAAAAGGAATAATTACGTATTTCTATCAAATTTATAATCTGACCTATATATCTATACAAAGTTGTTTACAACGAAAAACATAAAAAAGATACTACACAATTCCATTGTGAAGGGGTTTTGCAATGACACGATAAGTTATTGAGCTTTAAAGTTGTTGTTTGGTATTTTCTCGTCTTTTTTTTTTTTCTTTTTCTTTTTTGGTTGTAGAAGTGGTTGTGCTCTTAATCATTTGACCATCCTGTTGTTTGTCTCTTCACTTCTAGGATGAGGAGGATATTAAAGCCATTGCTCGTTTGTTTTCTGACATGGGTGATGCATATGTTGAATTGATTGCCACTGGTAGCTATCCTTCCTCTCTTTCTTAGTTCTTTCCAGATGTAATTTCTTTTTCTTTGACTTCCCAAAGAAGTTTGGTGTGCTTAAAAAGTAAGTGATGTTTGTTCTTACTTATGTATAACCCAAAATGACAACTATATTCAGGTTCTGATGAATCAATGCTGATTGTACATGCATTACTTGAAGTTGCTTCACATCCTGAGTTCGATATTGCTTCCATGACTTTCAACTTCTGGCACAATCTTCAGATGATTTTGACAGAAAGGTGAATGCTGTAAGAACTTTCAAATCTGTCTATTTGCTGCAAAACAATTTTTTGCATCTAAAATTATACTTATTCAGGGAGTCATATAGAGCTTTCGGCGATGAAACTTGCATTGAGACAGAGAAAACTCGTAGGTTGCAGGTTTTCCGTCCATCATATGAATCACTTGTCTCCTTGGTGAGTCCTCTGGAATTAAGAGCAGGCAGTTTGGTTTGGACATATAAGATTTGTTGTGTTTAACTTATCGTGCATGGCTTCATACCTATCTTATTATTTCAGGAGAAACAAACTATTGTAATTTCTTCCGGGATGTGATACCCTTAGTTTATCATCACATAGATTGTTTGCCCATTATTTTCCACTTTTACGTTTATGCTTGTATTTTCACTCTCAGGTTACTTTCAGAGTTCAGTATCCTCAGGATTACTTTGATATCTCCATGGAGGACCAGAAAGATTTTAAGCAGACAAGATATGGTACCATATGTTCTGTAGATTGTGCCCTTGACTCTCTTTTTTTTTCTTAATCAAGTAATTATATATTCATTAATAAGCAAGATCAAACTGGCTGTATAGAAGGTGTATACCAAAAGATAAAGAATCTACATGGAGATATGATTCTCTACAAACTCCACCCAATTGTCTATGCAACGACCACCTTCTGTGAGCACCAAAAGAAAATAAGGGAACGGAGAGTACTTCTCAACATAGAGAAACTCAACTCTACTCCTTCAAAGCTCTCCTAGTTCTCTCTCTCCAAACAATTCACGTAAATGCTAGTGGAACCATGTTCCAAGCACTTCATCTTCTCTTCCTGCTGCAAACAAGAAGTCTTTCACAATTTTTGACATTGCCCATGGAGTGCCAACTCACCTAAACATATCTCACTATAATCTCATGGTAAGCTGGCAATATGCTGAAGGAGATGATTCATATTTTCGCCTGCCTCCTTACACATTTAACACCAGCTGATACATATAACCTTCTGCCTTCTTAGATTTCCGCTGTCAAAATTACCCCTAGCAGCTAGCCAAGTGAAGAAGCACACCTTCCTCGGTACCTTTGGAAGCCATACTGCATTACATGGAAATACATGCTACTCCTAATCAAAAGTTTCTCATAAAAAGACTTTTAGAGAGCACTCTATTATTCCCCAAGCCCCACCATTAGGTATTGGGCTTATCAACCTGATTGACTTACCTATGTAGGAAGGCTGACAATCTTTCAAACTCTGCATTTCCCAATTTTGATATTCCCTTCTAAATCTCAAGTCCCAACATGTCTCTCTAATTGCTGAATTGTCAAGTCTCTTTGACAAATACTCTGTAGAATCTTTGGAGTTCATCCTTCCATAATATGTCTCTACACCTGCTATGCCCCCAAAACTTTTACTATCCTTCGTCTCTGACATTGAATGAAATATCTTGCTAAAAATAATCCCATCCCTTCATGATGTTCATCCACAAACCACACTCGTAAAGCAAAGTGATATCCCTAATTCTCCAATCCCTTCCATAATCTCATATTTATCAACTATCACTCCCCTCCATTAATCTTGTATCTCCATCCCGAACCTACAAAGTCATTTCCCTAATAAAAATTTATTAAAGACTTTTAAACCTTTAATTCCAAGGTCTCCCCATTTTTTAGGAGATGTCACAATCTTCCTCCTCACCAAGTGAAATTTCCTTGCCCCATCCGCCTCTTGCCCTAAAATTAATATGGTTTCTTTAATTTTTTATTTTTTTTACTTTATGTCGTCGCATTTATGATTAAACATCCATTGTTGGTCATGGCTTCATGCATGTTTAACCATGCACTCCCCACCCACCTCCCAAAAAAATAAAAGATGAAATTCAAGGGTGCGGCCTAGTGATCAATGCAGTGAGTTGGAAATCATGAAGTCACGGGTTCAAATCCCGGCATAGACAAAAAAACTAGATGATTTTTTCCTATCTGTCCTTGCCTTGGTGGGTAGAGGTAGGTTTCTCATGGAATTAGTCGAGGTGCGTGCAAGTTGTCTTGGACATCCAAATATCTCGAAAAAGAAATTGTTTGGTTTTCTGTTGCTTCATGAACTGGAAGTTATATTTAATTGGTCAAGTTGGATTTTTGGAGCTTCTGCAATTTCTTATTATATACTAGAGGACCCTTTGGCCCCAAATGGGAAGATAGTATGTTACATGTTGCCTTATTGTATTATGGTTAGCAAACATCATTTAGGTGCTTTTACTTTGTGTTTTAACCTTAGTTTTAGTATTAATAAAGATGACCTTTAGTTCTAAGGAAGTCTTGCACTAAACATTAAGTTTATAGACTAGTACTTCATGATAACAATACAAAAAGACAATGTTGAAGGGTTGATGCCAATGTAGGAAATAATGTTCAATGACCTTATCACCTTGTTCTTATGAAAAAGTATTACCAAAATTACAATGCAGAAGCAAAAGTAGTGGACTATGCTTAATGCCTCTCTCTTGCCAATGCTATCAAGATCCAGAACTAGTAAAGAAAATTTTCTTAATATCTTGAACTTCATCGAAATGTCTTATATATGCCCCCCACTTGTGTGATCACTACCGGAATCTTCTCTCTTGTGCTTTATGCCGTTGTTATTTTAATATAGATGACCAAACTTTTTGGTGTGAATTATTGTCCGAAAATTTACATCATTTTGGATTTCTTTTCTTTAGAGAACGAAAAATGCATTTCGTATTGGAGATAGTAATGGTTTTATTGCATATATAAGCTTATATTTGACTGGTTGTTGTCTTGCTCTGAAAGGCATAGCATTTTCTCAAAGAGCTAATCTCTTAACTTATTGATGTGTATAAGTGTCTAGCTCAATCTGTACTATCTATGCACCTTATCAGTTATTTCCTTGATGGCACTTTCTTTATTACCATGTTGTCTTGAAATAATAAAAAATCAATCATGTGTGCATCAATTATTGTGTTGAGAAGAAATGTAAGAGATCTGATTTTACACCATGCTAACTTACTCTGTGATGCTGCCATGTGTCAGCTGTTGCGGATGTCTTGATTGATGCAGCTCTGGTTTTAGGAGGTGAATCTACGTTGAAAATTCTCTATATGAAGCTAGTTGAGGTGCGTACTACTACTGTAATCCTGGAGAATGGTTGACTTTCTCAAATTAATGTACCAAATGTAAGCCACCAGAATTATAGGGACCAAAAAAGTTTAACCCACCACTTCTGAAAGAGTAAACTAGGTTAATGCACTTAACCTTGAAGTCTTCCCTTTGGGGTTGTGGATGTGTTGACTACATTAATTAGCTTTGGTATGTCAGTGAAACTGACTTATATAAATTGTTCTGGAATTTGTACAATTTTTTTTTTTTACTAAAGGGTGGTTCTGCTTGCTGAGAGAGTCCTTCAAGTTGATGCCTGCTAAAGGTTTGGGTCAGTTGTAGTGGTAGCTGTAAAGCTGCTGCCCGTAAACTTGTGATTTGGCCTGTCTTAGAGGTGGTGACTCCTGGCTTCCTCGTGTTGTTTCTCAGCTTTTTCTAACAAAGTCTTGTGTATAAAGACAATTTGTTTAGACTCTCTTTCTCTCAGAGTACAAAATTTCTACACAGCTGATCTATTTGAATTGGATATATAACAACCAATTTACTCTAGGGTGGTTAAGAAATCGATTGTACCCGCATGAAGTCGTGATAATATCAAAAAAAATTGTGCCGCGATCTTTTATTACTTAACATATCAGATGTTCTTACTCCAAGTAAAACCTGAAAGCCTGAAATCCAGGGGGGCATAGCCTTCTGCTCATTTGGAATTGTTATCGGATCTCCGCAAAGAAAAAAACTCTTGCATGCACTTCGCTGCGAATTTTTGATAAAAAGTTCCTTTATACAATTTTTCTCACAAATTTCAAGTCAGTTCAAGTCCTTGTGTTCTGGACAATTCAACTTGTTGTAATCTTAATAAGGATAGAGCAGTTGTAGAGCAAGGCAGATTAAAACAGCATAAGGTTAGAAAGTGTTGTTTTCATTTGGTTCTTGGAGATTTTGGGTTTTGTTTATTTTATAACCTCTCACTAGAACTTCCTGACCTTGGTTTCTGCTTATGAAAATTGTGAAATACATTAGAACATTATGTCTCAGATACGAGATCAACTCTTCATATTTTTCACTTAAAAAAAGTTTCAGAGTCAGTTAAAAAGGTCTTTGTTAACACTATTTGGCTGTAAAGTTGTTTTTCTTTTTGGATATGAACATTTGCTAATTATTACAGGCCATCAGTCACTGTGGAAAAGATCAGAATTCGGACTGGCGTCCTGCAGAGGCTGCCTTGTATTGTATAAGAGCTATATCAGATTATGTTTCTAATAGTGAAGCCGAAGTGATGCCACAGGTTTGAATGATGATTGAAAATAATGCCCATTCAACTTTTCTTAAGAAATTTTGTTAATTTTTTTCTTCTTTGTTGCCTTACTATTTTAACTTGCAGATTATGTCTTTGCTTCCTAAGCTGCCTCGTCAACCCCAGCTACTTCAGACAGGTAGTTAATTGTTTCCATCAAAGTGAGAGGTGATTGGATTCGTGGATGTTGGTAGTTTAGGGGGATTGCATTAAGCCAGATTATAATCGGGAATTTTTGTTCGTTTTATTCTTTTACCTATGAGATCAATTGATAAGATTTACCTATTGGGATATCCTGGCTAATTGGCCTACCCATTTTGTGGCTTCAGATAACAGTCACAAATGTATAAAGGGTATTAACAAACCAAATAGTGGTTGGATTCTAATTGATATTAGCACCAAAATCAATTTTCAATCTCTCCTTTCTCTCTCTCTCTCTCTCACACACATATTAGGTCTAGGTAATTAGGTATAGAATTCAAGTTGAACTTCCATATGATAGTAATTAAATGGATAAACCTCATCAACAATATGTAAATTGATAAAAGAATAAGGAGTAATGTAGACACCATATCGTAGTCTTTTAAGTACAACATTGGAGGAGTCCACTCGTGTCCACGAACCAAATATTCTCTAAGAGTGTCCACTCTCCACCCTCTCCTCTTTTTTGAGTATTCCTATCTTGGTTGTATGTCTCAATTGTTGGCAATTTGGTATATACTGTCATTTTCTGCCAAATATTCTTATAGATAACTTTCAACTGCTGATGAGATACTGATTTGGCTATTCTCATTTGTATTTTTAATTTACTAATTTCCAGTCTGCTTAACAATCGGAGCTTATTCAAGGTGGCTTAATGCTGTATCAAGTGGACTCTCATTCTTGCCCACACTCATTGATATTCTTGTGAGTGGCATGAGCATGTGTGAAGATTCCGCAGCAGCAGCTGCTTTAGCTTTCAGACACATATGCAATGGTAAATACGTCGTTCTTTTTTCTCATGTTTGTATTTTGCTACTTTTTAGTGTTACTTGTAGTAGTTCTGCCTTTTATCCAAAAAAGTGATTATGGTGTTGTTTGACTTGGCATGAAGTTTACGAAAGACTTTTGATTGTGGTCTAAAACAAGTCATAGATGTTTGTATGATCATAAATCATCTCATTAAGGGTGAGACAGACATTTTAAAGTTTAATTATTACTAAATTTAAAAATTGTCATTCTTTTTAGAACTGAATAAAAGAGGAAAGAGGGAATTTATGTGACAGGGGGAGTATTTTTTCGTAAAAAAAAACTGATTTTTTCCCATAATAATTCTCCTTTATTTCACAGGTTAGCTTTTTTCTTTTCCAAGTGTAAGAGATCTCTAATATTTGACAATTGATGAAACTTTATCACTTTATGGTTGGACTCTGTCAACAATTTAATTTATATCTGTGAGACTAGTTGGTGGATATTGATATACCTCTTGTTTTCAAATTCACGTCTAGTTTATCTGTGACAGCTTTTTCATAAAGAGAATTCAGTAAAGGAACAAAAATACTCCTATCCTATGGAAAATGGTTCATCAATACCCTCCATCCACCTTTTGGTCTAAAAGTACCCCCAATCTATTTGGTTCAAGAAAGCCCCTAAAACTAACACCCTAAACTTGATGGTTTTTTCTAATTTTAGAAAAGCCAGGTGACCTAATTGATTGGCACATATATTACTTAATTAATTCAAAAATTGATCCAACCCATTTCTTTAATCCCAACTTGCCCCTACTATCTGGCCCGTTCTTTATAAGGTAAAGTCACCCACTGATTTTTTTGTTCCCACCCATTTTAAACTCTTGTAAATATTCTAGAGAAGCCACCAGGCCTTGCAACTCTGAATCCTTCTCCTAGCCAGGTAATTGGGCCTCTGATTTTTTTTCTTGGATGCCCAGCTCAAGCTGTCCATCAACTTGGAACCGAATTGATATCTCATCTCCTTTCACAAGAGCATTTTAAGCAGGATATAGCATTTTAAGCAGGATATAACAACAAATGCAGTAGTGCCTCTTATGCAGCTTGCAGACATTGATATTTTTGTACTTGCAACAGACAAAAGTTAGGGCCAGAATATTAGGGACTAGCTTGGAACTTTGGATTTAAAAAATGGGTGGGTTCAATTTTTAAATTAAGTAATATATGTTGTCAATCAAAATAGGCCATGTGGCTTTCTAATTATTTTTTGTTAGAAAAAGTCATCAAGTTTTAGGGGTATTTTTGAGCCAAAAAAATAGAGTGCGGGTATTTTATACCAAAAGGTAGATGAAGCATATTGATGAGCCATTTTCCATCAGATAGTCGTTCTTTTGGCCCTTTTCTGAAGAGAATTTTAGGATCAATCATTTCTTAATTTTGTGAAATTGCATCTTGGTTACTCAGTAAATCTGGTTGCCTCCGGTCGTCTTCTAACATTACCGACATTTTGGGTTTTCATAAATTTCACATAAGATAAAAGCTCTTCTTTTTTAAATGCCTCTGGGGTAAAAAAAAAAAAAGAGCTTTTCTCTTCTGTGAAATTTCTGAAAACCCGAAATGTCGGAAATGTTAGAGGACGACCGGAGGCATCTGACCACATCTGATAAATGACCTGGTGAATTTGCTACTTCTCAGAGTTAACATCCTGGCCAGAGTTAATAGATCCTTAGTTCAAGCTTGGTTCAGATTTTGTATTGTCATTGTAGATTGCAAGAAGCTGCTTTGTGGGTCGCTAGATGGTCTCTTTCAAATTTACCAAACGGCAGTCATTGGAGAAGGTCCCTTCAAAGTTTCTGCCGAAGATTCTTTGCATCTGGTTGAAGCTTTAAGGTATTATCTATTTCTTAGAAGCTTATCCCTAAGTTAGTTAGGTTCTTTATCTTTTTAAATACTTATTGTAACCTCCCACCCTGCCAAATGAACACACTGGTCCTTTTTCTTGCAGTATGGTTATTACAGAACTTCCTTCTGAACATGCTAAGAAGGCCCTTGAGGCAGTATGCCTTCCATCTGTTGCTTCATTACAAGTAAGTTTCATTTCTAAGATTTTATGACTGACTTTTAAGTGTCAATTTACCAATAACTGGAGTTTAACTACCAGGAGATAATCAATCAAGGTCCCCAAGTTTTGGGGCAAAAAAACGCTCGGGAATTAACAGTTCATTTTGATCGACTTGCAAATATATTCAGGTACAGGCAATTTCCTTGTACTGACTTTCATCTGTTACATTCTATTTGCATATTGTCAATTTTGGTTCTGAAACCATTTGCAGATATGTAAATCACCCAGAAGCGGTTGCAGATGCAATTCAAAGACTTTGGCCAATTTTCAAAGCCATTTTTGATGTGTAAGAAATCTGTTTGCTGTAAATATTGCTTGTAGGATTCTTTGATTATAAGTTTCCCTAATTGTTGTGTTTGATGATATTCCCATAGTCGTGCTTGGGACATGCGGACAATGGAGTCTCTTTGCCGGGCATGTAAAAATGCTGTAAGTTCAGTTATCTATGCCATCTCCTGCCAAGGAATTCAGAGAAAGTTTTCATCAAGCTGTCTATTCCTGAAAATGCTGTAGTGACAGGCATCTCCTGTAAATATATGGCGTTCTCATAACGCTCCGTGTTCTCCTTTACTTTATTCTTGTGCCTCTTGACATCTACATCCGTAACTGATCGCTTTCTTCTTTCTGTGAAGTTTATGATCTCAAACTGCTTTTACGTTACTCTTTTATATTATGATTGACAATATTCCCTACAGCTTATTTAAAGTGAACTGTTCGGATTGAAGACAAGGATGATCTAGTCTGAACCCGACAACAAGCAATGGTATTACAGCTTTCCTAACTGTGATGATTTCGTCCATTAGGTACGAACTTCTAAGAGGCTCATGGGAGTTACAATTGGGGCAATGCTGGAGGAAATACAAGGACTATATGGACAACACCACCAACCATGTTTCCTTTATCTCTCTAGTGAAGTCATTAAGGTATTTGAGCTCATTCTCACATTCAAAGTTTAAACCAAATTTGCAATTTCCTTTTTAAGGAACAGTTGGACCTTCTGCTTCAGATATTTGGTTCAGATCCGTCCTGTGCAAATTACTTGAAAGTTCTCATTGAGTCTCTCTTTAGCCATACAGCATGCCTTCTTACAAAGATTCAGGTACAATCTGTTGCTTGATTTTGTATTTTACTGCTAGTTATATTAGCTAATTCCAAAGTGTGGATTATAGGATTTCACTTCCCGTCCGGATATAGCAGATGATTGTTTTTTGTTGGCATCACGATGTATCCGATACTGCCCTCAACTATTTTTTCCTTCTACTGTGTTTCCATCATTGGTGGATTGTGCCATGGTTGGCATCACCGTGCAGCACAGGTAAATAAATTTCTCTCTTTCCTTTTCACCCCATCAATATTCTTGCTTGTTTAAATCTATTTTGATGTAAAGAGGAAGCTCTGGTTCTACACATGTAGAGTGATGAAGATTTTGTATTCTGGACAGTAACATAAAATTGTAAGAAATGTGAGATAAATTGGTAGAATCTGTAAGGAAAAATGTCTTATGGTTGACTCTTGGAGGCCCCAGTAAATTCATCTCTTCATGCCTAGAATACTATTGTTGAAATATATACCTTTGTAGGCAAAACTTTTTTTCATCTTTAAGTGTAACATTCATATTTAACTATCTGATACGGACCTCAAGCTGGTGGTTGCATGTCATGTGTGCCATGTTTGTTACATATGTAATTAGTTGAGGACTATAACTGACTTGGTGACATCTGTGTTAGCCAATCATTTGGTTTTATGAATTTTGTTATAATGCCTCGCGTTAGTATCTTTTCTCTGACAAAACATTAGTAAATTTCTATTGCTTGTCCTCTTATTATGTAATGGTTTCGGTATAACATAAACTGCAATTTAATTATTTCTCACAAGTTGCATCTTAGAATTTCAATTCTTTGAGTAGTTTGGCAGCACAAGTCCAAGCTGCTGTGGTTGTGGTGCGTTGTGCACTAGATCTTGCAATCACATTTTCTTTCTTTCTTTCCTAGAGAAGTTGCTCCAACTAGAATTCTATACGTGGACTCATAGTGTCCGGCATAGTGTGTCACCATCCAATCTGCAAAGGTCATGTTTGATTCTCATTGAGTAATACTTCATGTGGAGCTTATTTTACATGCTGAAGCCTGAAGCATGCATCCTGATGAGTATCACTAGAGGATGAAATTTGTAGTCCTAACAAGAAAGATAATATTAAGTCAGTCATTGTGAGGTAGTTTAGTTTACCTCCAAGAGGCTCCTCTGACCTAGTAAATCACTAAGGGGACCAAAATCTGATTCCATCCCTAAATCAATTTTCTTCCCTATGAATTAGTCACAATAATACCATGGTTTTTGTGACATTGGCAAATATAACTGTCAGAAAAGAGTGGAGGAAAAGGATTTCATGTAGATAAATATGAACAAGTACCGGAGTAAATGATACAAGAACCGAGTCACAGGACATGACCAGTTTGATCAGAATGAACTATTTGATGAGACATTGACTCATCTGATGCTGAAGGAACACATACTCACTGCCTTGGTTGTCATATTTTATTGCATTTCTCAATGCAATATAAGCAGCAGTTCATTCCACATCGATATGGCACTGTATTTGTTTCCAAAGTCCATGCATTACAGAGACCAAGTACCCAACATCTTCAGTAAAAGTATACTTGTAGTTGAATTTAAGTCAGTCAAGCGTAGAATCATCTTTTGATGCTCTCTCTGTTTCAATTAGAGTGTCTTAGTTTGATTAGGCAGTGAGTTCAAGAAAATAAGGGAGACTTTTTGAATCTCGTGGACTTAAACTATAGATGTGGGTAACCCTCAGGGGTTGGCCTGGTGGCAATTGACTTGAGCCTTGGGGTTTGCTCCCTTTCAAGGTCTCAAGTTCGAA
>JBCEWC010012580.1:0-15740 GCA_038996855.1 Solanum aculeatissimum | reverse complement strand
AGTATTCAATATTATTTGTCGGGTATTTTGTTTATTTTCTTTTTGGGGGAAAATTACCCGATTTTTCCCAACAATTAGTACATGTAATAACTAGAATATAATTTGGTTCATAAAGATTTGAACATATAAGAAAAGTCATCTAACATTCTTAATCATTTTATTGATCATTAGTTCACACCCATATTTATTGAAAAATCGTTATATCATGATAATAGATAAAAATTCAAAAATGAGATTAACGACAAGTGAATTATAATCAATCAACACCGTCCCCAACAAACTTCGACGTATCAAATCCTCATTAATTATTCTCCCAAGCCCGAATTCCACCACATGCCACTCGAAAATCGCGAATACAGGAAAAAGAAAAAGTAATATCCTCTAAATACTAACATTTTTAGGCCTTTGTCTAACTTGGTCAGTCCATTTTTAGCACAGGGAACATTTCTTTTGTCCCACATACATATTATTTATCAAAGATTTGATGAGTAGATGGCTCTGTTTTAGCCATAAAACTAAATTGTGGCATCTTAAAGGAGCACCATTAGATCATTCAAAGCTCTTTACACCGCTTGTTATAGTATGGCTGGCCCGGCTTTGTTATTCTCCTTGTCCATCATGAAATTTTGATCCCGTCTAATCTCTTCTTTCATGAAATTATGATTTTTTTTAAGGCCATACCTTAAATTTTGTCTTCGCTTAGTTAAAATATGGCATAAAAAAAGTAATTTGTGCAAATTTACCTTTATTTAAGAGAGTGATTTTGATTTAAAAAATAGAAAGTGTCAAATTAAAAAGACAAAATCATATGCATGTAGGGCTCATAACTAGATCGACATCCAAATGATCTTTGGGTTGATCAAAAGATTATTTTAGTTGCTAAATTGTGTTAATTGAATGAAACTAAAACTTATGAAATCATATAATTTAGAATAAACGAGTTACTAATATACAACACGTGAAATATGATAATTGACAAAAAAAAAAAAAAATTATATCTAAAAGCTTGTTCTTACTATGGAAAACAATAGAGAATATGGAAAATTGAATGAAAAACCTAACTAGACTAATTTATGCAAATACCCAAAATTTTGAGACTGAAAACGAGTCAATAAATAATAGATTCATATTTGCTGATAATATATCGAAAATGTCGCAAACGCAGAAGCACAAAGCTGCCGTCGGCGTCGAATATCTCTTCGATTAGCTCAATCGCCAAATTCAACAGCAGGAATATGAACAAGGCCTTCAAAGTAAGTTCAATTTGACTTTGCATTATACATCTCCATTTTCAAATTCTGCCTATATTTGTATGTGTTTATACCTTCATGACCTCAATGAATTTGTGAGTCTTATGAGTTATGTTGATGAAATTTAATGAATTTTGTTTGAAAATTTTCAAGTCACATTTCCAGTGTTTTCCAAAATAGTAGTAAATGATTTTCTGAGATAATAAAGTGATAGAAATCAACTCTCTAATCTAATTGACAGTCACGGATTGCCATCTGATAATGGGCTTTTGATATTAGGGACGCTATACTATTTTTGATAGTCTGATACTAGTTGTGAGTGTTATAAATAATGGGCCTTTGATACTAGAGACGCTCGCTTATTTTGGTGATCTGATACTAGTTGTTAGTGTTATATATGCATACTCTCTGTTTGATGAAAGCTCGGGTGATGATGCAAGCTTTAAGAATCAATATGCTCTGTTAACAACTGAAGCCTCTGCAGCAGCAGTACTATAGTTACAATCATGGAACTTATGCTATATTGTGTTCCTTATGCTTTTCTATGTCATACTTCAGAAAATGTTTTGTTCTCTTCTTCCCCGCACGATTCCTCTTTGTTTTTCGTACTTGTTATTATAAAGTTTTGTCGCTAAATGATAGAATAAGAAATTGGATCTGAAAAATGCTTAGTTATTCATGTGGAAGGATAATGGTGTACATTATTAGAATCTTGGTTAGGATCAGATTTCAGAAAGAAGTCTAACCATGTGTGGTCGTGGAGAACATTTTGCCAATAGTGGCTGAATCTTTGGTGAAAGTGTGAATCCAGTGCCTTCGCTCATATCGATGATCTCCCTATTGGGCTTATCCCACTCAAAGCATTGAAGAAGTGAGCCTAGTGCCAATCCTATGACATGAATTGCTAGGTTCTCCCCAGGGCAACCCCTTCTTCCTGATCCAAATGGAATAAACTTGCAGCCCTCTTTGACACCTTCAAAGCCTATAAATCTATCAGGGTAGAATTTTTCTGGCTCCTCCCATACCTTAGGGTCATGATGTATTCCCCATGCATTCACTAATAAAACTGTTCCACGTGGAACTCGATAGCCTGCAACCTTACACTCTTCTGATGAAAAGTGCGGCACAAGTAAAGGGGCTGCTGGATGCATCCTCAATGTCTCATTGATGATGCATCGGATGTAAGGAAGTTGAGACAAATCGGATTCATCAATTAAGCGGTCTTGTCCAACCTGATTGTCAATTTCAGTCTGTGCCGTCTTTAAAATTTCTGGATTGTCAAGCAAGTGTGAAAAAGCCCATTCTAGTGTTACAGAAGAAGTATCTGATCCAGCTTGGAGTAGGACCTGCATGCATAAGAAAACAGTGTGTAAACTAGTCAACAACATTTAAAGGAACAGTAGATATAGACAGAAACAAAGACACTCAACGGGGATAGGGTCAATGATTTTGAAAGTTCTAATATAGCTTTCATTTCAAGATCTATATATCCAGGGTGGGGTAAGGCATTTATAAGTAGAATTGAAATAGTCAGTATCACGGTATCACCTATGTATACTCTGTACTCCCTCCGTTTCAATTTGTTTTAGTTTGACTTAACACAGTGCGAAAGAAATAAAGAAGACTTTTGAATCTTGTGATCTTAAACATGTCTTGTGGTATGTTCAAATTAAAGAGTTGTCAAATTAGGAAAAAATATTCTTTTTTTGAAACAAACTAAAAAGAAAAGTACTACAAACAATTGTAACAAAGGGAGTACATATCAATCTTGGTACAGAAGCATTTAGATTCATCTAAGCATGTCTTTTTTATTAAGAAATACCAGCAGTCTACCAATTTTTGTCAAGCTCTATTTGAATCTTAACATAAGTATTAACTCAAGATAACACAAGCAAAGAAAAAATGAAAATAAAAACAAAAATGTATACATCATGTCTGATGGTCTTACCAACATTAGGTTTCTAATTGTTTCATCGGTGTAGTACTGGGGGTCTGTTTTCTGTAAATCTAGCAAGACTTCCATGATCGTTTTCTTCTTCCCTGCCACAACCTTTGCTGAAGGAACAGAACCATTGGTCTTTAATCGACGATGCTCGTCTATTTCCTTTTGCATAAAGTTATCTCTCTTCTTCTGTAATTCCATCATCTTCTCCTCAACACTATGCAAACCAAACCACCTCATAAATGGCAAGAAATCCAAAATATTAGCCTTTGGAATAGTAGTTATTGTATCCTTTGATATATCCTGGAATAGCTTAGCTTCTTTTGAGTTCTCTACTTTCTCTCCATAGTACCTTTTCCCGGCAATCATTCTTGATATCACATTGAATGTGAAATTAAAAAGAGATGATTTCATCTCCACAATTTTTTCTGAATTCTCTATGGAGACTCTAAAGAGTCTACGAATCAGGTAGTTTATTTCATCAGAACGGATGCTAGAGAGTGTTTGAATTCTATAGGAAGATAAAACTTCTAGAGAGGAAATTCTTCGAAGATTTCTCCAGTGCTCTCCATAAGAGGACCAAGCGAGGCTAGTAAAATTGTAACCAAAATACTTACCACTGAGAAAATCAGGACGGTTGGCAAAGATGATGTCATTTTTAGTAAAGCATTCTTCCGCTGCTGAAGGTGATGAAACAAGGAGGACAGGACGAGAGCCAAATTGAAGAAACACTACTGAACCATAACGATTCGAGACTTTGAATAAAGCTTTATGGAAAGGTTTACCCAATAAGTAGAGATGGCCAATGAAGGGGAGTACTAGAAATGGGCTAGGGGGAAGGTTTTGTAGCTTGTGAAGAAAATGATGGCTGATGATATAAAGAACAAAGAACAGAACTGGAAAATACAGATAAAGACTGTCCATGGATGATTAGAGTTGTAGTATTATGTCTGATAATTATCTAGTTCTATTAGCTTGTATTAAGATCTATACAGCTTAGACAAGAATAAATAAATATTGTTAAATCTTGGTTTTGTAGTCTAAATTGAACAAGGAGTATCTTGCAGGCTATATGTATTTGTTTAATCCCTAATAATGCAGGTTAGTTGTAGAAATTTATTATTTATAGAAAAGTTATCCTTGTAAACAAACAAGAAGGAATTAAATACTAACAAAGTAAACATCCAATAAAGAGGACCTTTGAATTTATTTAGGCAATGGATGATTGATGACGAATGGCAAGACACAATTTTCTGGATGTACTCTAATTTAGGTTCATTTGTCTAGGCTACACAACATAGTATTTTCTTTGCAGCAATAGCCTCTACTTGCATCTAATTTTTTCTTTCTCAAGGTTAGTTTACTCACAGTTTCTACTGAAGTGTACAAATACCCGATTTTGGGACCACTATTTAAGTCATAGGCAAAGTTCAATTTTTATTTTTTATTCTTGGAAGTTTACTCATTTCGTGAACAATTTTGAAGTTAGGCATACATGATTGACAAGATTTTCGTGTATGAAGTTGGAAAAATTGTATGTCTGTTGGTATGACTGAAGTTCAGCCAAATATGATCGAAGTGTTCAGTTGCATTTCAGCCACATATACTATATGATGTTTGGCCTAACAGTCTTAAAACACTTCAGACAATTATTTAGTTGGCATAGTCCATGTTTGAAGTTGGTTTTAAAACTGTATTGCAATTTTTGTCTGATGTTTGGCTTAACGGTCCTAAACTACATACGTTTTTTTCAGTATGGATTTGACTTGGAGTTTTACTCATGACACCTTTTAATTCTTTTTCAGTCTGAAATTAACCCAAAAATAAATAGATTTTTTTTTTACCAATTGAAATTTAAATTTAAATTTCTTCTAATTTTCACCGACTTCATTGACAAGTGGGCCACGGGGTTAGCCTACTTGCATCTGCATCTTGATTTCAACGTTGTAATGGCATATATATGCTACAGCTTACGTTTTCTTCTTTAAACGTTGATTGTTTGTTTGTGTATTGTGACTGGTTGATATACAGGAACCTAATCTATTTAATAAGGTACAGCAGAAATCTAGTATACTTGAATAACAAACGCACTTGTCCTTGTCCTGTATTTATTATTTTATTCTTCTTTTGTTCCATTTTTCCACTTGATTTATTTAAAAGAAGCATGCATCTTACGTGATTGAAAAAAAAACTCCTAGATAGATTTAGCTTGAGATAACATGGTAGGGACCCCTAACATCACCAGTAATAAATGTCTAGTTGTCATATGCATGCATAACAGTAAAAAAGAAAGTCAACTTGTTTCTTCTTTTTTATTCCCCATCCTACCCCATCAGCCCCTTTTTCTATAAAATATAGTAGGTAAAAAGTACATATATTATGTATACTCTATATCTTTACTATATAATATACATATCTATGTAATGTATATAACATATATTTTAATCATATTATTAAACTAATGATCGTGAAATACATTTGGGTGAGAAGACCTTTCTTTATTAAGGTTATAATCCTCAAATTATATCTCAATCATGAAGGCCGGCAAAAAAAGCTACTAAATTAAATTAATAGGAGAAAGTATAAGGAGCTAATAAGTTTTCTGCAAAAGTGATCTCTTACTTCATATGTTACTCAAGTTTTTATCTCTTATGTTTAATTAATTCAACAACCCCTCCAGCTATTGAAAAGACTCCTTCTGTGGATAGTTGGTGATTACCAACTTGCTAGCATTGAGTGCAAGTATTATTTACAAGAAAAATGAATCAACAAACCTACCGCCTCTCTACATTTTACAAGGTAGGAATAAGGTCTACTGTCTACATACACGTCACTTTTCTCAGATCTCATTTGTGGGATTACTTTGATTAACTGGTATGTTATTATTGTTAATACCTAGCGCCCTTCTATTAATATAAAACTTGAAAATGCAGAACTTAAATCAATACTGAGTGGGGAATCTTAGTTGGTTGTCTTGAATTAGGAATGTGATTAAATTTATACTGTGTGTTTGATTGAATAACTAATCTTGAAATTATAGTTCTCAAACTATAATTATTTTGCCTGCAAACTAAACGAACCCATGTTTCACTAATGATATAGAAATTGTAATTTATTTGTCTTGGTTAGTCAATATAAAGGATTTGTTAATGTATTTTTTTTTTAGTTTTTTATTTTTGTATCTAATCCTATAGAAATATAGGGTTGGCCAGGAATAGGATTTTAATGATTATCAATAATCTTTGAAGGTTAGTTAGCCTAATATATTAGGTCATTTAAGTGAATAGAAAGACTTTAGGTTCGTTGTTTGAAAATAGCTAATAATATGAAACTGATTTTACAAGTACTTTGCACATGTTTTAATAAAGTGTTTGAAATTTATAATTATAGTAAATGTGTTAATAGAGATGATGACAAAGTAATTTTTCTATTAATAGATTTAAAGTGGATGTACCCTCATTTAAAAAGTGATGCATATATATTTTTGTTGTCTTCTTCACAAATAGTGCATATTTATCCTTTTATTAACAAATCTATATTTACTGAATTTAAAAAAAATATAAGGTTTTTTTTTAATTTTAAAAATGCCACATAACTTTAAAGATTACCTCATCCATTTTTCTTACTCCTCCAAAGTCAATACCTTACCCAAACCCAACCCAAATGGACAAAAAAATTGATCCCTCTTCTATGCAACCATAAAATGGGTTTAGATCGAACCCGAATAAAAGCGAGATTTTATTTTTTTGGTTATTTCAGATTTAAAAGTGTAAAGAAAATGAGTGAGGTAATTTTTTAAAGTCATGTATCATTTCTGAAATTTAAAAACTAATGTTAAGAATTTTTTTATTTAGTTTGTTAATGAAAGAATAATTATGCACTATTTGTTATATAATAAAAATATATTTACACTATATGTTAAACATGAGCATAGATATACACTACTTTTTTAACAAAGAACATATCCATTCTAAATATAATAAAGTTAAAATGTATATTTACCCCTTTTTGCATTTAAAAATAAATTTGACATAAACAAAAAGAATGAAGGAATAAAACAGAGAAATAATTTAAAATTATATTTTTTTAAAAAGTATTCTAGATATGACAGATTATAAACACTTACCAAATGTATACATAATTTAAAAATTAAAACCAGGTTATAAGCTTAAGCCTAATATCCCCAAATTACATTCTAGTTTAATATTCTACTCTAATAACCGTGTGTGGAAGAGGGCAACATACTACGGGCCACAATCTTTGGATGATTCAGGATGGAGTAATAAAGGTGATTTTTTAATAAGCTCGTAAAGTTGTCACGTAATTATGCAGCTAAGACTATATTATATATTTATGTGATCCGACTTTTTTCATATTCCGCGCATAACAAAAGCTTATTGTACTGCCCTTATTGATTCGAGGAAATGAAGCTGCTTCCAGAATTGTTTAGCATATCAAATTGGTAGAATTACTCATTGATTATCAATTGTTTCAATTCTTACCATCATAATATTACTTGTCATGAAATTATCTGTATAAACTCAGGATTTGTTTCGCGTAGCTGTAGTAAATATCACTATCATGGTTCTTTCTCTGTTTTCTTGTTGACGGTATTGTTGATTATGTAAGATATGGCCCAATAATAAATATTGGCAACGATGATATCATTCTTTGCATAACTTACTCCCTCTTAGTTTTAATTTATCTGTCTTACTTTTCTTTCAGTCTGTTTAAAAAGATTGTCTCTTTCCAAATTTGACAATTCTTTAGTTCCAACATTCCATCTGACATATTTAAGGCCACAAGATTAAAAGATATTTTGGTACATTATATATATCTTAAGTTTAAGCCTACCAAATTCAAAGTTTCTTTAAACTTGATGCCAAGTCAAACTAGGACAAATAAATTGAATTTGAGAGAGTATTATGCTGGTTAAGGTGATGAGACAGGCCTAGAGCCATACTGTAGAAAGACAACTGGTCATAACAATTTGAGGCTTTGAATAAGGCTTTGTGGAAAACACGCAAGCTGGCCCGGGCACCACACAGTAGTCTGTGGAAAGATTTACCCACCAGGTAGAGGGAAGGTTTTATAGCTTGTGAAGAAAATGGTGTTTGATGATATAAACTATACTAGCTTGAATTAATTAAGATCCTTGCAGCTTAGACTAGAATATTTTAATACATTTAGCTTATGTTTAACTGAATTAAGCAACAATTCTTTTTAGCCCAGGTATTTGTTTAATCAATGATCATTTTGGTTAGTTGTCAAAACTTAACTTTTTATAAGCTGAGCCTGTCCTTACTGTTACTGAACCTTTCAAGAAGGAATTAAATTAAATACTACCAAAGTGAACCTCCCCAAAATACGGCCGCCCTTGAATTGATTGTGTCATTGATAAGTTGTTGACGCAGGGAAAGACGCAAGGCCATTTGGATCTTCCGGAGCAATGGATTTTTCTTGCTCATACATGTTGATTTAGACGTTTTATATACATGGTATATGGTTCATCTTACGGTTTCTCTCTTTAAATTTTTATTGTTTGTTTGTGTATTGTCACTGGCAGAAGGAACGTAATCCATTCAATACGAGACAGCCGAATTCAAGGTCTGCTGGAAAAACTGATTCCACTTGGCTTTTCCGGTGGTATTGTTTATCTTATTTCTCCCTTTTTTTATTCCTTTTTTCTCGACCAAATTCATATAAAGGAAAATATTTACTTATAGAAAATATTCTAAATAAGCTTAGCATGAGATAACATGGAAGAGGGCATTACATTAAGGACTTTCTGTTAATAACTTAACTCTTATTCGCTTTAGAAGAAGTTTAATAAGAGAGATACGTCTAGCCAGATATGCAAGTCCTGCTGTGGAACAAAGTCCAAAGAACCATTTAATTTTATACTTTGTCAGTGCAAACATGCTATTTCTGAGTACAACCGGTGATTATAAACAAATTTAAAAATAACCTGCCATTTTCTATTAATTTAAAGGGATTAGAATTAGGAAGGAACACCTTAAACTTTCACATGAAAGATCACCACGACTAATCTTCTTGAACTCTTTTTTGGTTTTACTTTTGCCTGACCATTCAGAGTACTGGGCAGAAGAATGCAAATGAAATTTGAGAAATAAGAGGTACAATAGTTGGTTGAGGATGAAAATCAAATGTATGACTATCTTATATTCATTTCTCAGCACACAACTTAGTAGTCAAGAAGTCACAATTCAAACTGTGAAGTCGAGTTTGGATCTAATTTGGCTTCTTGGTCACTTTTATACAACTTGGACTACCCTGATCTTCTATTATTATATGAAACAGTTCTGGTATTTGCCATGGATTATAGCATTGTCTACGCCCCTGCACTAATCAGAGACTCAATTTTTTAAATTTACTGATTCTCTTCTCATAATGGGCTCTTTTTTTTGTCAAAGATGCTTTATTATCCATAATTTGATATTAGTAGATGAGTCTTTTGAGGATATGTGTATTTTCTAGTATACAAGGTTTAAGACTTGGTGAAGTTGTCTCCGTGTGACCTATAGGTCACGGGTTCGAGTCGTGGAAGCAATCACTATTGCTTGCATTATGATAAATTGTCTACATCACACTCCTTGGGGTGCAGCCCTTCCCCGACCCTGCTAACGCAAGTTGCTTTGTGCATGGGCTACCCTTTTATCCTCTGTCAACATATGGATACTTGCAGTATTTGGTTGCTTTCATGTCATTCTTGTCATATGGAGTTCCATAAGCTACTATTTTAATGCTTAATAATTAGGAGTTTATTTTTATTTCTTTATTGTGTTGTCCTTGGTGTACAATTTTTTACACAGAACAGAGTGGAGGCTATAGTTTCACAAAAATTGGATTCCAAAGAACTCTTGTTCTTGAGAGAAAAACTTTTGAGGAATTATGAGTTCATATACCCACATGACAAGGCAATGGCAGGTACATTTCTTTGTTATCTCTGCTTTGTGCGGGTTCAAATTTGCCAAGTATAAATTATTTGTGTACGTAAATTTTGCCACCACCTGTCACTGTTTTTCGTACTTGTCATTATATATCCTCATCAACTCACTTGAACAAAGGAATAAAGAAGTCGGCTTGAAAATGCTTTTTATTTGGAAATAATGGGTACAATTTTGGCAAGAATAGTAATTCAGAAAGAAGTTTGATCATATTTGATCGTGGAGAACATTTTGCCAATTAGAGGCTGAACCTTTTGTGAAATTGTGAATACAGTTTCTTAGCACATATCAATGATCTCGCAGTTGGGATTTCCACCCAAAAGCATTGATAGCTTGCAACTTCACACTCTTCTGAGGAAAAGTGTGGTGCAAGTTAAGGGGCTGCTGGATGCATCCGCAGTGCCTCATTGATGATGCATCGGATGTAAGGAAATTGAGCCAAACCAGATTCATCAATTAGGCAGTCTGGTGCAACGAGCTTGAAAGATCCAATATTACATTCATTTGAAGATCTATTTCCAGGATAAGGAATGAGTGGAATTTATTGTCAATATTAACTGCCTAATAGTATGTAGCAATTCCGGTTAAGTAACAACTAGAGTTCATCTAAACATGTCGTTCTATCAAAAAACTTATTGATAGCACCAGACAAAGAAAACGAATGTTCTTTAAGAATAGAAAATTCTGGTGATAAAAAGATCTTTTCACATGCAAGTAAAAACATGTAAAGTTGTCGAGAATAATCTCAGGGGATCTTCATATACAACAACAATAGCATGCCCAGTGTAGTTCCACAAAGTGGGGTCTAGGAAGGATAGTGTACATAGACCCTACCCCTACTTCAGAGGTATAGAGGTTGTTTCCGGTGTATCCTATGCTTGAAGAAAAGACAGTCCAGAAATTATATAGATGTGTCTGATATTTTCTTGCCACATTAGGTTTCAAAAATGTTTCATCTGTGCAGTATTCGGGTCTTCTTTTGTAAATCTAACAAAACCTGCATTAGTTTTTTTCTTCCCTGCCACAACCTCAGCTGAAGGAAAAAATTCCTCTAGTACTCTTTAACCGATGATGATTTTCTATTTCCTCTTGCATAAAGTTATACCTCTTTCCTCAACCCTTTGCTGCCCAAACCACCTCAAGAAATCTAGAGTATTAGCTTTTGTAATGGTGGATATCATATCATTTGATATATACTGGAATAACTTTAGCTTCTTTCAAGTTCACAACTTTCTCCCCGTAGTATCTTTTTCCTGCAATCATTTTTTGATATCACATCGAATGTGAAGCTAAAAAGAAATGATTTCATCTCCACAATTGTTTCCAAACTGTATGGATACTTGAAAGATTCTATGAATTAGGCAGTTTACTTCATCATAACCAATGCTTGATGGTGTCTGAATTCTGTAGGAAGACAGAGCTTCAAGAGAGAAAATTCTTTGAAGATTTTTCTAGTGTTCTCCAGAGGAATACAATTATGCCTCACTCCCAAACAACTTGAGATTGATTTAAACAGAAATTAAGAAGTACTAGAAGTTCATATATTCTACAGAAGAGTGTAAAACAAGCTTGAGAAGTAAGTACTTTTGAAAAGTTCGAGCAAAATAGCTAGAAACAGGGAATAACCGAGTATAGATATATTATTTTGGATGGCTACAATTGATTTGATTAAGCTCGACTTATTGTAATACATAGGAAACGAAAACCAGTTTCTTGTTCGACATAACATTTTGTTGGAAAATAATCTGGCAAAATAGAACGAAGCTCCAGGCGTCTATACGTGTAAACATAGATGACCAATATGAATAATATTCTAGTTTGGGCACATGCTTCAAGACCAATTGTGTTCAAATCTGAGATAGAAGATTAGCCATGACAGGTCGTGGGCTACACTTAGCCACCAAGGCCTGAGCTTTAGGCAAGGTGAGGCCAGTTCCTTCAGTCATATCCACCAATTCGTCGCCAATGCGTCGCCATTCAAAGCACTGAACAATACATCCCAATGACAATGCAATCATTCGAACAGCCAATCCTTCACCAGGACAACTCCTCCTTCCAGAACCAAAAGGCATCATTTTGTACCCGTCTCTAACACCTTCTAGTCCTTCAAATCTCTCTGGTTTAAACTTTCTTGGTTCATCCCAAAGCTTAGGATCATTGTGTATAGCCCACAAATTCACAAGCAACATTGTACCTCCAGGTACACGGTAGCCTCCCACAGTGGTCTCCTCAGACGACACGTGGGAGACTAACAGAGGTCCTGCAGGGTACATTCTGAACGTCTCGTTTATTATGCAACATAGGTAAGGTAGGTTGTTTATGTCCGACTCATCGACTAGACGTTCATGTCCAATACGTTCGTCGATTTCAGCTTGTGCCTTCTTCAGAGTTTCAGGATGGTTTAACATCAGAGATAGAGCCCATTCCATTGTCCCAACTGAAGTATCAGTCCCTGCTGCTAATAGATCCTACAATAATTTAGAAAAAAAGAAGCTTTATTATGTTGATCGTTATAAAGTATTTAATTTTATTTTAAATGAGAAATCCATACGAACTTTAAGGATTAATGGTCTATTGAAGTGACTTACAAGCATAAGGCTTCTGATGATTTCGTCTTTGTAATAATCCGGTTCCTTTTCTTGCAGTTCTAACAGCACTTCAATCAATGATTCTCCGGATCTGTAACAGTTCCATCCTTTTCCATTCTCTTTCTGCTATCTTTTATCAGTCCCTGCATGAATTCGTCTCTGTTTCGTTGCAACACAACAAACCTCTTCTCCAATTTCCTCACCAACAGTTTCAACGCCGGCAGAAAGTCGCGGACGTTCGTCGCGCCGCCGATCCTGAAAGTCTCCCCCACAAATTCCCTGAATCTCGTAGCTTCTTCGATGTCCTCCACATTCTCTCCGTAGTATCTGTCAAAAATATAATTTACCCTTCAAAATTTAAACTTAGAAAAGATTATCACATGCTCCCTCCGTTAAAAAAAGGCCCTACTTTTCTTTTTTATCTGTTTTAAAAAAAAAATTGACAAAATTTTAATTTTAATTTTTGATATGACATGTCTAACGCTATAAAATTAAAAAGCATTTTAATATATTTAATATAAAATTAATTTAGGACGTTAAAATGGAGGGAGTAATTTAATATGATATTAAAATAGGGTGAAAATCAGTTGCACTGTGAACTTTACTTTAAAAATCAAACTATCTGCACAACTTTGAAAAATTATCATTTGTTCCTCTTTTTGCTTGATTGATCTTTTTAAATGTCTATTCTACCTTTACGTTATCAATCTTTATTTTTTTTGTACTTTTTTTAAATCTATATAATAAATTTTTTATTAAAAAATATTAATTTCAGTTAAAAAAGAAAATAAAAAATATTGATAGTATATAATTTAATGTTGTTCTATAATGAAATAAATGAATAAAATAAAAAAGATAATGTTATTAATTTTAACGAAATTTATAATAAAATAACCTTACAAACACATTTTGATACAAATATTTTTATTTTTTTTAAAATGAAGATATTTCATAATAATCCCAAACTCTCACTTGTGGAATTTCATTGGGTATGTTGTTGTTTGTTAAACGATTATCAATTTATATTGTAAAATAAATAATTTAGAAATTAAAATATTCCATTAATGACAATAGGATGTATGTGTCAATTTGTTCAATTTTATACAAGTTTAAATATTTCGTTCTGCTCACCTGAGGGAATAGATATCAATTAATGCCAAGTTAAATGACACATTAATGTATTATATCTAAAGATAAGTAAAACTTAAATATACATTCATACATATGTAAAAATATATAAAATATTAAAATAATTATCATAAAAAATAACATTAGATTTTACAATAAAGTTTTAACTAATAAAGCTAATGATTTTAAATAAAAGTTATAACTACAAAGGTTAAACAATAAAATATTTTATATATAATATTAAAAAATATATAGATGGAGGAATAAAAAAAGCAAGAGTAAATTAGACTTTGCATAGGATAAAGGGGGAGAATGATTAATTCTAGGGGGGAGTTTAATTTTTAAATCAAAGTTCAAGGTGTAAACAATTTTTACCTATCAAAATACTCAAATATCTAAGGTTAAAATAGATTAAAATACTTATTTGAATTTGGACAATCTTCCTTTCTTAAATTAACTTTTGAAATTTAGCCAAGTCTAAATACCATAGCATACATGATATCACATCCAGGTCCTTCTCAATTTGGCCTCCCAGTCCACATTCTAGTCAGGCCAAGACATGAAGGGGATGTTCGATTGAGTTACAAATTAACATTGATTAAGAAATAGACGGTAATTTATTTATATGGACTTTGAACAATCCTTTCATCGTTAACTCACTTTTGGGAGTTAAAAAATGAACTTCCACCATAAGTCAAATTTTGAACACGGCCATCAACATATATGTTGTGTGTAGATATTCCCGACAGTTACCTGCCTGTTTCATGATTCTTCTTTTGTCTTCTTGCAAGAACGATGTAAGCAACTCCCCAACACAATCCTTCAAATTTTTTAAAGTCTTCCTCAATCATTTCTTAATCTTTTAAAGTCATTTTGCATAATTATTTTACCTTAAATTATTTTTTGGTTATATAGGTAGAGACAAGGAAGTTAGAGATAAAGATATCTATAAATAAAATAAACAAAAAATTCAATTGATAATCGAAATTGATTTATCGACGTCATATAAAGGATGACAGAAGAAATAACATATTGTTTAATTAGGAAATTACATAAAAATTACCATTTCAATTTTTTAATTGATTATTGAAATTAATCAATCGACATCACATAAAAGGAAACAAAAGAAATAACATATATTATTTAATTAGGACAAACTTAAAATATTTAAATAAGGATATATGGATGGCATATGTTATGTAAAAATGGTATAAACGTAATATAAATCATAATAATTAAAAAAATTAAAAAGTAAAAGGCATAAAAGAATTGACTTTCGAAAGAGGAATAACATATTTTATTTAAAAATTATATAAAAGAACATTATAATTCACAATAATTAATAATCTAAAATATCTAAAAATCATATTAAAATTTGATTGACTTTCTAAATTCTATCTATATCACATAAATTGAGATACAAAAATAACGAATTCGCGGGAGCATGGATGTCTAGTGTATAGTACATATGAGAGAGTCACAAACTTAAACAATACCTTTTTCCAGCAATTGTCCTCATCATGACATTCAACATCAGCTCAAAGACGGTAGACTTCATATCTACAGTCTATTGATTTCTCAGCCATAGCTAGGGATGGCAATGGGGCGATGCGGGACGGGTTTAGAGATATGCGGGGCGGATGCGGATTTAATGTTATGTGGGGCGGGATGGGGGCGGGTGTGGGTGTGAGTGTGGGGCGGGTTGAAATAACTATTTTTAAAACTAATGCCGGGCGAGTTGCGGGTTCAAAAAATCAAATAGTAATTCGAAGAAAATTAAATATTTATAATTAGTAAAAATCAAAAATATAAACTTTTTATATTAAACATTGACTTTAATTTTATTTTTTTTCTAAAATTTAAA
>JBCEWC010012579.1:0-15740 GCA_038996855.1 Solanum aculeatissimum | reverse complement strand
CTATGATGGCTTGATCGAGGGTCTTCGGGTCCTCTTTCACCATGTCACATCTAGGCCCCCTATCCGGGTCGTGACATGGTATTAGGCAACCCAACTTCAAAATTCATGTTAATCTCTTCCCATTTCCATGTAGGCATCTCAATATTTGAGTCAAGCCACTTTAGTAATGTCCTTCTTTATTTCATTCCACCAATACAGTTCTCTCAAATATCTATACATCTTAGTGGAATTGTGGTGAATAAAATAGGAAGATTTGTAAGGTTCTTCAAATATCAAAGTTCTTAACCCATAAAAATTCGACACACACAATCTCCCTTGATAACGAAGCACCCCATCTCCCCCTTGTGAGAAGAGCTCTATTTTCCTTTTTTCACCAAGGCCTTCAATTCAATCAAGGAGGGACCAAGATCTTGTTTAGATATAACATCCTTAATCAAGATGATTCAGAGCCATTTACTACCTTTCTCGGCCTCACTCAACTTTACCCTCAAACTAGCCAACATATATACTTCCTTTTTCAATTCTCTATTCCCATCATCTTCAATGTGTGACACGCTCCCCATGGACATTATACTAAGTGCATCGGCTAGAGCATTAGCCTTCCCTAAGTGATACTTCACACTCATGTCATAATCTTTGAAGAGTTCTAACCATCTCCTTTGCCTTACATTGAGATTCCTTTGTGTAAATACATGTTGGATACTCTTATGGTTGGTGAACACATCAACATGGATCCCATACAAGTGATGACATAAAATTTTCAATGCAAACACTATGGATGCTAATTCAAGATCATATGTTGCATAATTCTTTTCATGCACTTTTACTTGCCTTGAAGCATAGGCAATTACCTTACCATATTTCATCAACACACAACCCAATCCAATTCTTGAGGCATCGCAATAAACAAAAAACCCATAGATACACTCCAACAAAGTAAAGATTAGAGTTGAAGTCAAATGATCCTTCAAAGTTTGGAAGCTATTCTCACACTCATCCACCCACATAAATTTCATTTTTTTTAGGTCAAATTAGTCAATAGGGATGAAATAAAGGAGAACCTATGAACACATCTTCTATAACACCCTACTAGGACCAAGAAACTTGTAATTTCTGTAGAAGTCAATGGCCTTGTCTAATTGCTCACTACTTCCGTCCTTTTGGGGTCATTTTTTATCCCATCAGCAAACACAACATGCCCAAGAAATGCTACTTCCTTCAACCAAAACTCACACTTGTTAAACTTTGCATACAACTTCTTATCCCTCAAGGTTTACAAGACGACTCTCAAATGTTCTTTATGATCTTCTTCATCTCGAGAATAACTAAAATGTCATTAATGAATATCACCACAAACATGTCAAGGTAGGGTTTGAACTCCCTATTCATAAGGTCAATAAAGATAGCCAATGCATTAGTCAACCCAAAGGACATCACCACAAATTCACAGTATCCTTACCTTGTCAAAAATGCCATTTTAGGAATATCACATTCCCTAACCCTCAATTAATGATAGTCGAACCTCAAATCAATCTTAGAAAAGTGCCTAGCCCCTTTCAATTGATCAAATAGATCATCAATCCTTGGGAGTGGATATTTGTTCCTTATGGTAATTTTGTTGTGTTGGTGATAGTGTAAACATATTTGAAGTGACCCATCCTTCTTCCTTACAAAAATACTGGGGCACCCCACGGGGACCTACTAAGTCTAATAAAATACTTCTCTAGAAAATTCTTCAATTGTTCCTTTAATTCTTTAACTCTATCGGGGCCATTCTATAAGGAGGTATTGACATAGGTTTGGTATCAACCAAAAGATCTATGCAAAAATCTATATCCCCTTTGGGAAGGACACCAGGTAACTCTTAGGGAAACATATCAGAAAACTCATTGACTATGGAAATCGACTCAAGAGATGAACTTTCAAATGTGACATATCTAACCCTTACCAAATAGTAGATACACCACTAGAAATCATTTTTTGAGCTTTGATATAGGAAACAAACCATCCTTTACATGAAAAACTACCACCCTTCCACTCAAGAGTAGGCTCATTTGGAAATTGAAGCTTGGCACTACGGGTTCAACAATCTATGGTAGTATAAGAAGCATATAAGCAATCCATCCCAAGTATGACATCCAAAATCAACCATTGAAATCTCTACCAAATCACAAGTAATAACTTTATGCATGATGGATACGGGAAAACCTCTATAGACTTTTTATGCAATAATAGACTCACCAACGGGAGTGCTAACTTTATAAGGCTTAACAATAGTTTTAGGACATGCATGAAATCTATTAGCAAGAAATGTTGTGACAAAATACAAATTTTTCCCTAGATATAGAAGTTCATAAACATCAAAATCACAAACATTCAACATACCGGTAACTACATCCAGGGCTTCCTCAACTTCTTGACGACCATAAAGGGCATAGAACATATTATCTTTTGGGGCTCCTTGGTCTTGTCCACCTTGGAATTGAGGCTTTACATTACTTCTCCTATAACCCTTGCATGATTTCCAGGCATACCACATTTGAATCAAGCATTGGAGTCGGCTAGACATTTACCCTTATGAAGCTTTCTGCAATTTGCATAATTTGGAGAAGTTTGTGCACCCATACCTCCTTTGGACTTTGGGTTGGACCCCTTATCTTTGTTAAACTTGGGAGTAATAGTATTGGATGACCCTTGGTTCCCTTGATTTTGACCACCTTGGAATTTACCATGGCTACCACTCTGTTTGTGGAAGAATCCACCACCATCCATCCTAGCTCTGTTAGACTCCCTTGACTTCTCCCTCAATTTTGCATCTTTAATTTGTTTCACATAGGTCATTAATCGGGTGATATCAATTTCTTTGATGAGAATAGCCATTTTGCATTCCTCAAAGACCATGTTTGATATACCCAATATGGATTTACTAATTCTAGGCCTTGGATATGATATCATGAATGGAGCATACTTGGAGAGCTTTGTAAACTAGAGAGAATACTCTCTCACACTCATGTGTCCTTGCTTGAGGTTTATGAACTCTTGCACTTTGTCCTCCCTCAACCCATTGGTCATACCAAACCTTCACCACCCCTTTCAATTAATAGGACACAAGATCAGCCTTCTCCTCTGACGGCACACCTATATTGGCTACAATTCTATAAGCCTCATCAAGAAACTCAATCGGGTCTTCATAAAATTTTGATAAATGAAACTCTGGCAGGTTCATCCTCATAAAATCATGAACTTTTGTTTCCAAGGTAGGTGCTTGAGGAGGAATGACAAATCTCTATTAGCTTGGTTTGTCAAAGCTTCGACCAACATAGTGAAAGTATTCCTAAACTCTACATGAGAAAGATTATCCTTTTATTTCTTGGGAGCAGCTTGATCTTTGGTCACATTCCTTGGCAAAGGTGCTCTTCGTGGTGACATTGTCTAGAAATTACAAAGAGGGAATCATGAGTTAGAGGAATAACCTTAGATACTTCTAATGGAACGACATGAATCATAATGAAGTGAAATATTTCCTAGAATGCCTCATAGGCTCCTATTCATAGTTGTGGTGCGCTTCACACCCATGAATAAGACTCTACTCAATACGGTGTGTTAGATATCTGAGGACCATTTACAAACCTAGCGCTCTTATACCATATTTGTCATGACCCAATCCTAGATCCTAGGTGTGACACGGTGAATGGGAAACTGGAGGGTAACCCAAGAAGCCTCTTAGCATATCGTTTGCACATCCTTGATTGTGGAGTATAAAACAAGCATCAAAAAATAATTTTAAAGGAATAGGGGACTTGGACTCACACTATGGGAATAAGTAAGGGAATAGGATTTACATGAATCACATAGCAAGTAATTTACTACAAGGAGGGTAAGTATGACTCAAGCTATGGGGAAGTAGGGACTTAGGAAAATCATCACTTTCCATCAATATTAACAACATCACCTAGCATCACATAGGGGATAAGGACTAAAGGATAAGTCTCCATAAAAGCTCAATATCTCATAATAGGTACATAACATAGAATAGTATCCAACAACACCTCTAAAACATGAGTTTTGGGGGCCAAGACAAGTCCCGGGCTCACCCTCAAGTACTAAGTAAAGTGAAATAAGGTCTCAACATAAGCAAGATAGAAATTGGATATTTTCCCCAAAATAAAGGATTCACCACTTAATAATCTTCACAAACCAAGTTAGCCACGTGGAGGAGAATGAATAGGAGCTCTGGTTCCTACATGGTTAGATCATATAGGAAAAATTATGTGTTAGTACTTGGAATAAACTAGTATGTGACATGCAATGCAACAATAGATAATAAGCTTCATAATCAAGAAGCATAATCATATACAATAGAATGTGAGCTCAATATGTCATGCATGAGGATGCTTTGATAAAATAATTCATGAGAAATGAACATAACATCCTATAATCATACATATATGGGAGGTAGATCATAATCGACATATAAGACTAAGCGAGCTACTACTTAGGATCCAACATAACCCCTTACATTCGCATGGGGAGACTACTTGCCATGTAGAACTCCACCACATTCGCATATGTATCATCAATAAATATTATGGCTTAGGTAGATCCACTAGCGTAGCCTACAAGGGCTCCTATAGTGGCACATAGTTAATGAGACAAGGGGTTGCTACTCATATTTCCTTACTGAATTCCACCTCAATTCCCCATTCGGGGATAAGTAATTCCTATGAAATTCATTTGAAAACATATGCATAATTATAGTCATTCATAAGGTTAAAACCATACTATCACCATCTTCGTCGTCATCATTTAAGAGTAGCTTATCTAAACATCGAGATCCATCATATGAGAATGGTCCTTATCATATGGGATCTATATTTTGGTGAGAATTATCCTTTCACCATCTTTAACATTCATTAGATGGATTCAATCATCATAACTCTTATGAACGTTTAGTAATTGAACCCTCATCATTGGAGATCATGCTCCCTTAGAACGTTTGATATAATAATTAGGTGGTTTTCATACATATAAGCTTTCAATCATGTAACGCAAGAGGACTATACATCATTTTAATAAAAATCATCAATGTAAATCATCTTTAAAACAACTCATTATAATCATACACAAGATCTTTGAACTTTAGACATAGAATCATACAATTCATCTCATAAAATCATCAATTTCATAATAACTTATGGTAATATAACTTTTATAATGTTGAACTTCATAAAATAGGTCATAGGAGAAAACTCTTGAAATCAATTTATGCAATTTCATGCAATAGATGAAGATTCTCAACATAGTTTATGTTTAATAGAAGTAATAAAAGACACCCATAAGAAATTAACATTGAAACTTGAAGAAATTTGTAAAATAGATTTTGGGACTCCAGGGGTGGAAAAACCCATGGATAAAGAAACCCACTTACCTTTTAGACCTTGTATCTTGAAGAAGAAGAAGAAGACTTGAAGAATTTGAGAAACCTTTTGGAAGTTTTGTCTTCAATGGAGGAAGTTTGATCCCCAAGAAATTTGGGAGAACTTAATAGAGGATTTCAGAGAGAAGTTTTGGGAGGATTTGAGAGTGTTTACAGAGAGGTTTAGGTCTAAAATAGAGGATTATTTTAGGATTCACGTACATAAAGGTGTTGGGATAAGTCCAATCTAATATTTCTGACTTAAAACAATGTTTGGAATTTTTTGAACTATGGGGGAACAGCGGTGCGGCGCGCCTCTATTGTGCACTTTTCTGATTTGTACAATTTTATCAAAAAAAAATATTTTTAATACGGGTGACCTAAAAATTAAAGGTGACACTTTTCTATACAGTTTTGCCTCCTGAAAAAGAATACAAAGTTAAATTTATGAAATAACGCATGGATTTTATGATATTTAAGAAATACATCATAGGGTCTTTCTTAGATGCTTTAGGAGGTGTTATAGGAACTCTGCATTAGTGACCGTCTAGGACATAGGATCATGAGGAGCTAGAGGAACTAGAGGAATTGTTCCCTCTTCAACATTTCCCCCCCCCCCCATTTCAAAGGTGCTCTTTGTGGAGGCATATTGCAACAATCGCAAGGACAATCATTAGAGAGGAGAAATCACAAGGTGTACTAAATGGCACGACATAGATCACAAAAGAAGTGAAGGTTCTTGAAACATCTCATAGCCTTCTACTTATACTGTGGAGTGCTTCACACTGATGAATAAGACTCTACTTGATGTGGCATGTTGGACTCCCTAGGACACTTCAAAACCTTGTGCTTTGATACCAAGTTTTTCATGACCCAAGCTAGGCCCTAGACGTGACACAGTGATAGGAATCCCGAAGGACCCCACCCAAGACATCTTAGAGCATCATCAAGCATTCAAGAGGTAATAAAAGCATCATTCACAAGCTATATGGGACGAGAGGTATGGGCCTCATATTAACATCATGAAAGAAAGAACCACTTAGTTCAAAGAAGTATAGGTCAAAGATACTTTAGACATTGTCCAATCATGTCTCTAAAAATAGCATAGGCGAGGGTTATGGACATGTTCCTAGCTCACCCTCAAAAGTAATGAAGTGACATAGTCTCACAATAACAATAGAAGCTAAACAATCAAACTTAAGTAGAATATCATTGGCTTTTCCTTGAAGCATGAGGACTCACCAAAAGGTCTTCAATAGTATTCACAAGATTGCCTCAAGAAGAAAGAGGGACATTAGACACTATATTTTTAACAAAGTAGGAAAAATATGTGTTAGTACATTGAAATGTACTAAGTATACGAGAAATACATGATATATATATATATATATATATACACATATAACGTGAATAGCATGATGTATGAGTCATGAGATGTAAGACCACAATAACATAGGCATGAAGTAAAACTTGAAATAAAACATGATCATAAGTTGTGGTCTAAACATCAAAATCATTAAAGACTCAAAGTAACATAATCATTTTATGAGAGATTTCTCTAACCGACAATAAGACCATGTGAGCTACTACATGGAATCTAATATAACTTCTACATCGAGAAAGTAGAGTCTACTTGCCAAGGTAGAACTCCATGCAATAGTCAATAGTCAAGGGGCTAAAGTTGGATACACAAGTCAAGCCTACAAGGGCTCCTATGGTGGCACATAGTTAATGAGGCAAGAGGTTGCTACTAGGATTCTCTTATCAAACCCCACTTTAGGACTCATTCGGTGCTAGGTCAAATCCAACAAAAAATTAGTAAACATAATCATATGCATATAAATTCATAAGCTTTCGAACATAACTTCATTATAATAGGAGCATCTCATTAAAACCTTTATGATTCATTCAAGTAAGAATTTTTCATTCATGAGAAGGATTCATCATTAGTAAATGAGAATTGTCCTTTCATCCACAATCATTCATCATTCTTTCATTATCTATTCATTTATCATTCAAGGTACTTCATATGAATAACTTTTCAAAAAAAATTGAAAGAAGCCCTTATCATTCATGATCATCATTAATCATAGACTAGGAACATAGTGTGGGTTTAACTTCCAATCAACTTTAAAATATGTAATTTAATAAATTTCATACATAATTGCAATAGAAACAATTAATTGAAATCATAATTATAATAACTCATATTAGTCATCATGAATCCTAAAAAGATTTATAGAGAAATTACTTGAAAATTATTGTAATCATGCAATTAGATAGTAATTTATGCTTAATTAAGTAAATAAATCATAATTGAAGAACAATTCATGCAAATGGATAAGAATTGATCAAGATCCATTACGGAATCATGAACCCTAGATGGAATTTGTAGAGAATTCATAAGAAAATGATCAATTTTGTGTAATTGACATGAATACATATTAGGATAGATCAATAATCATATTTTAATAATAATTGAAGAAATTAGGTAGAAGTTGAGAAGACCCATAAAATTTACATACTTGAAATTAGATGAAAAATTAAGAAACTAAAGGAACTCTATAGAAGAAAGGATTCCATGAATGAAAACACACATACTTTGAGTTATTATCTTGAAAAATTTGAAAATTAACGGTGGATTAAACTTGGTCTTCAATGGAGTCTTGCTTGAAGAACAAAGCCTTGAAAGTAATTTTCTAGAGAGAAAATTTTTATAATGTGTGAATTGTTGAAGAATAGGGTCAATTTGGGGGTTATTAGGATATAATATAAGTTTAGAGAAGTTAATTAAGGATAAAAGTTAAAATAAATACCCCTTTGGGAATGTAAGAGAATCATCAAAATAAAAAAATGGTATTTTAAGGATTTCATCAACCAAATCGGTGATCTGGAGGTCCTACCGCCAGATGGGATCTTTGGATCATCTAAAGTTATTAGTTTATGAAGGTTTTTGGAACTGTTCAGCAAGCTATATCGGAGATGCGCTGAATGCATTCAGCGAGTCGCCGAATTGACACTCAGCTCGCCGAATTGTGCATTCCAAACTTGCTTTAGTAAAATGGGCGTAACATTTTGTTTCAAACTCTGAATAAGGCAAATTCACTAGCATTGGAAAGAGGACTCAAAAACTTATAATTTGATAGTCATGGGCACCAAAATCATTATGTTCTAAGAGATATAACCATTTGAAGTTGACACTTATATGAACTCACATGAAAACTTAGTTGATAGAAATGTTTCAAACATGGCTTGATGTTTGAGGTTCTTTATCACCTTAAACCACATCTGATACACTTCAAAAACTTAGTAAAGGACCTTAACATATATGGATAAGTTAGAAGTCATGGAACACCTAATGTTTACAAGGTGTTATATCCAAACTCAATCGGTAAGAAAGTTTTCAACTTAACTTCTTGCTAGGGGATTCTTATGCCTTAATTCATCTCAAATATATTCTCACACTAAAGAGTGGATATTAACACCTATATGAAAATAGAGAATCACCCAGTATGACCCAATAAGAAGAATATTTTGGAATATTACAAATAATCTGTGTATATCTCACAGTTAACTCCCGTATAAGTGGTGCCTCTATATCTTGAGCACAAAAACAACCAGTGCCAACTCTAGATTATGAGTAGGGTAGTTATGCTCATGAACTCTCAACTGTCGTGAGGCATAGGCAATAACTTGACTCTGCTACATCAGAACACACCCCAGACCGACACTAGATGCATCACAATATATGGTAAAACCTTTATCCTTAACTGAAAGGGTAAAAAAAGGATCGACAGTAAGCAACTCCTTGAGCCTCTGCAAGTTCAACTCCTACTCCTCAGACCAAATGAAAGGAACACCCTAAAGAGTCAACCAAGTCAATGGTGCAGAATGAATAGAAAATCCCTCCACAAAGCACCTGTAGTGGTAACATTCAAATATACTTCCTAAAAGAAATATAAATAGTCGTTTGTAATATATTTACTCAACTTGTGAGTTGGGGTCGATCCCACAGGAAATATGGAAAAATATTATCAAGAGAAAAAATTTAACTTGATAGTCGTTATAAAAATTGGGGAGGATTTAATTTAAATAAAAGAAAATAAAAAATAATAATAACAGCTTGCAATTTAATATTTATTTGTGTGAAGATAAATAGAAGAAACTAGGAATGTGTTCCCATGATTTTTTAACTTAGCAAGAATAATGTGTTAGTGATCTATTTCAATTTTTAGCTTGCAGAACGATAAGTTAAGTTCACCTAACCCTTTGATCCAGGCGTGAGGAAAACTTTATCGCGTGATTTGATCTATCCCCGCAGTGTGATAATACTAACCTTTACCTATTGTTCTAGTACAACCATCCCATGATTAGTTCAGGTTGATTAAACGAGAGGGATCACATCAAATTTTGTTAATTATTCCTTTTTCCCATTCTTTACTACCTTGATCCAGTTAGTAAGAATTAGGCAAGCTCTAACGTTGGAAACCATTAAAAAGCATTCATAACGAAGAAAAGTAATTAATATATACATAAAATTTATTCATGAATCACGTTTTACATTAACTTACTTTGTTAATCCATCATGGTTCCCACAATTCTAGTTATAAAATTTAATTACTCATTATTATTGAAAAAACATAATTAAAATTTATAAAAATAAATTTAATTGTGTTATTTATAAATATTCAAGAACAATTGCTAAATAATCTTCCAATTGTCAAGAACACAAATAAATAATAAGAGGAGATGAAAAACATAAACCAGAATTATCCTCTCTCTGCGACGGCTCTTCAAAAAATTTCAAGCTATAAGATTCTAAAACATAAATTATGGATAAGGCTGGCAACGAAATAGTTTCGTTCTGATTCCGTCCCAGTCCAACACCGATACCGGTCTGGTTCCAGTACAGTGTCGATTATGTCCGGTTTAGGGGGCACCGGTAGGGGTAACGGTAAGGTATGCGAATTTTTTGCCGGTAATTACTAGTTCCCTAATATTGGTACCGGTTTTGTACCAGTCCGATAATTATCGACAAATTAAAAAAAATAAAAATCCAATTGGACCATTGGGGGCGGACCCCACCCCAATGGCTCTTTCACCCTTACAGCGAACTACTCATTAAAAATGGTTAGTTTCCCTTTTTTAATTTTTTTATGTTAAAATTATTCTTTTTTCAAAATTACCTCCCAATTTTCATCTATAAATATATTTTTTTATACAAATTCTCTCAATCTATAATTCTACATTCTTAATTTCTTACTCAATTTTCTTAACTCGCTCAATTCTCTCTACTCTCAAATTAATTATAATATATTTATTATTTACTCTCTCAAGTCTCAATTAGTAAAATCTTAATATTATTTAATTAATTAGTTTTCTAATTTTTGTGAGATATTTTGATATTTGGAGCAAATTTTGGTGGATCAATTTGGAGCATATTCAAGCTTCAAGTTTTATCAACTTCGCCTTCTACGTCTGTCTTCATGCAAACGTTCGGTACATTCGCTCAAACTTACAAATTTTATCTTATTAGTTTTTATTCTTTATTAGTTGAATAATTGAATTATTTATTTTTTGTGTATTCATAATTTCGTATGATCTTTAATTTTACTACTTGTATCATTTTAGTTTAACATGGATTCCAGTAGAAAAGGAAAAGGAAAAAGTACTTTTTTGTAGAATTGCCAACGCTTTAACCAGTAAAAATAAATCAAGTGGTAGTTCTTTAAAATCTAAAACAAGACAACCGCCACTTAGAATTAATACGAAAGATTTTACACATGTCGACGATACTTGTTTTAATATTGATTCTAATATCGAGTTAGATCATGAATTTCTTGAACATAGATTTGGACCATTTGGTAATTTTAATGAGAACTTAGATGAAGATGATAACGAAATTAATGAAAATGATGATTTTTTTATTATGATGAAACTCAACTACCATATATTGCAACTACTCCTTCCGCTCCCGCTCTCCCCGTACATCCATCCGCATATAGTAGGCCCAAGATGAAACGTGTAAAGAAAATTTATTGTTTGACAATTTTTGACACAAAATGAAGATAAGACTAAAGCAATTTATAATAAATTCAAACATGTTTTAAACCATAAAACTTTGGGAAAAGGGGGTGGGATGAGTCATTTAAAAAATCATTACATGCATTGTTGTAAATTAGAAATTTTGCAAGCTCAAACTATAGAGGATGCAAAACAAAAACATGAAACTCCACTTCCCGAACCATCTGTAGGAGTAGAAGGTTCAAACATGGTTCAATCACAGTTAAACCCTTCTAATGTTTTCGATCCTAGTACATCTCCCTTATAGTAGAGAACGGGACCTAGAAGAACTTGTTAAAATGATTGTTCTTACTGGTTTGTCATTTAGTTTTGCGGAAACTTTGGGTTTTATTCATTATATTCAAATTGTTTATAACCCATCATTTAATGGATTTACAAGAAATACAATTAAAAAAATAATTTTTGATTATCAAGGTCGACATGTACAATATCTTCATTATTTATTTGTATATAATACTTGTAAATTAGCAATTACCTCCGATATGAGTCGTAGTATAATCGGTAATGATTATTTTACAATTACTGGACATTGGATTGATGAAAAATGGGTTATGCAAAAAAGAATTTAGGTTATAAAAGTTGTGAAATGCTTAAAATCGGTTCTTATATTGCACAAATAATTCTTGATGTTTTACAATTTTATGGTCTTTCTAGTAAAATAATTAGCGTAACTTTAGATAACGTTTCTAACAACAAACGTGTTGTTGATTATTTAAAACCAGTTCTTAGTCCTATTTATGATGATGATTTTCATATTAAATGTGTTGCACATACTTATAATTTAATTGTTATAGACGGTGTTTCATTATTTGAAAATGGTTGTAATAAAATTGAAATTGCATGTCATTTTATTTTTTAATGTCAAGTAAAAGCTAGACGCAAAGAATTTGAAAATGGGTGTATTGAATATAATTTGTCTGTTAGAAAAATTCCAAAAACAGTAGCTACTAGATGGAATTCTTTATATGAAAAGCTTAAAGTAGCTTATGAATATAGAATACCTATAACAATGGTTTGGAATGCCCATAATGTTGATATGGATTATCAACTTGATGAAAATGATTGGGCTGATATTAGAGAGTTGGTTGAATTTTTTTTTAAAATTATTTAGCTACAAAACAAATTTATGTTCTTTATTATCCAACTATTTGTTCTATTTTACCAAATATTTGTGCTATTTCTAATCAATTTTCTCTGTTTAAAAGTAATACAAAATTTAAAGAGTTGGTTAAAAAATGATTGAAAAATTAAAAAAAATATTATTTCTCAATTCCTCAAATTTATTTAACTGTTTGTTTATTTAACCTAACATACAAATAAGGTGCATCTCGAATGCTAGATAGCATATATTCAAATTTAGATATTGAAGACAATGAACATAACCAATAACTTAATTTGGCAGCAGTTAAAAATATCATTAAAATTGAAGCTAGAAAATTATATGATTTATATCGTTATAGAGTTTTGTATGTTATAAAAGATTTATTCCGTGAACTTTAAAGGGGCTTTTTGGACTATTCAATAGTTTTTATTATTTAGTTAAGAGATAATTTTACATTATTAATTTAGTTGATGGATTAAAATAATAATTTAGTTAATATTCTATATTATTAAATAATAATTTAGTTAATATCCTATACTATTTATACCATATTTATTAAAATAGATTAGCATGATGTATCACTTTTAATATATATATATAAAATAAATAAATAAAGAAGAAAATCAAAATAGAAAAAAACAAAAGAAAAAAATATACATTATATATGTAGAAAGGGTTGCTCACGCAGCCCTATAAATTAAAAAGAAACAAAAAGAACCAAAATAAAACGAATGACGCACACAAGAAAAAAAATGCGGTGGAGAAAAAGAAAGGAAAAGAAGAGAGGAAAAATTATGATTTTCATATCCAAGCGTCAAGATAATTATTCCCGTCCTTTCTATTATGTTTTTATGTGATTATGAATAGATTTTTAGGGTAGAAACGTGTACAATTTAAGAAAATATAGCCCTAGGGTTCTTAGAATAAAATCTTGATTTGGGGGTCGAATAATGATCCATTTTAGCTGAAATTTTATGTATAAGTTTAGTTTATTATGGGTAAACATAATTTGAAAGAAATTTTTAGATTCAAATTCGAGGGCTCGGGGTGACTTTTTCACCCGATTTTTTAGCCAAAAATAAATATAGCAATATGGGTGTCATTGAATTCGTATTCTTATGAATATTATATATTTGATAGATTGGAAATGTTTTGAAGCATTGAAGAAAGGAGAAGCATTGGTGAATTAGCGAACTTGATTTCGGTTCTTTAGTTGAGGTAGGTTATGGTTTATTTTATATGTTATAAAGACTCTTCATAGAAATTGATATTCATTGAATGATATTGTGAAATTATCTATGCATTTCATTGTGTGGTTGAGATGATTGATATGTTGTTGTGATTGGTCTGAAATCCCAAGATCATGAAATTCATAATCTTGAACTTATCTTATCAAAGTGATGCCTTGAATAAAGAAGGCTTGATGAAATGATGTTGATGAAGTAGAAAATAATGATAAAGAATGATGAATTAAATATAATTGGATCGGGTATCAAGTTCTGACACAGTATAATTGGATCGGGTGTCACGTTTTGACATAGATATTATGGGATCGGGTGTCACGTTCTGACACGGTATAATTAGATCGGGTGTCATGTTCCGACACAGTATTATGGGATCGGATACCACGTTTCAGCATAATAATATTAAAGAAAAGTATATTGAAATGATTTAATATACTCAATCTCAAATAACCCATCTCCCAAAAGAAGTGTGGTGTGAAGGCTTGAGTCCTCATGTTTGTTCTTGATATTATTGTCTGATTGCGTATCTATTTTATAATGTTGTTACTTGTTATTTATTGCTTACCACTGTTAAATGCTATATTTGATTTCTTGATATTATTTAATCTATATTGGTTTCTATTTGGAGTCGACCGATGATCTCTACTCAGTACATGTGGCTCGTACTGACTCCTACTTGTATTTTTCTTTGTTTTGCTTTTGTGGAGTGAAGCAAATGTCTCAATGACTTCAAGTTGCCCTCAACTCTAGTCAGTCGTCAGCATATTGAATTTCAGGGTGAGCTAACCTTTTAGCTCGTGTTGAATTTCATCGATCATGGAATAATGTCCTTAGTTTTCGGACATAGACTAATTTATTTATCTATTTTGGTATTGCTACTCTTCAACTTAGTATTTGAGATTAGATATCCTTGATGTGATGACTTTTAGGTTTTGGGGAATGTATGTAATAGAATTAGTGGGTTTTGCTATTTCTTACTTTATAGGTTGAGCTTCCAATTATTTTTTTGTTTTATAAGTTGAACTGCTAATATAGGTTGGGATTGTATTGTTGGTTCATCCACTTAGGAGGGTAAGTGTGGGTGCCACTCACGACTCATTTTGGGCTGACAAACATGGTATCAGAGCTTTAGGTTCAATGATTTCATCACACAAGGACAGGTCTAGTAGAGTCTTGTGGAACGGTACGAGGACACCTTTACTTTTCTTTGCGAGGCTATAGGACCTTCACTTCTTTATTTCTTTTGTGCTATTACTTGAATCAAATTGGTATCTAGGTGATACCAATTGGTATCTGATCTTTTTTACACTCTAAATCGTGCAATAAAGTTACTTGCTAAGAAACTTGTTTGGATTCATGTGTTTGCCTAGATTTATTATACTTAAAGTGGTTGGAACAAATAAAAAAATCATCCTTGGTAATGAGTTACCTTTAGATAAAGTATTCAGAAAGTAAAGAGACTACATCAGGCTTTAGAGGAGCCAACTAGCGTGCTTAAGCTTATCGATTTGAAATAATGCACTCTTATTCATATGAGTCATGCATTTGAGCTAGAGCTAGATATGATGAACTTCTAGACTCTGTTCTCCAAACCATTCTTCAGATGTTATCCTTGAGAGGATAGTTAAGTTATGGCTATGAATACTTAGTCCTATTTGATTCCTCTAAGAGAAAGTGATTGAAGGATTTTGTAAACCATAAGTGATAGAATAATCCTTGAATTGGAAAGATATAGAAACTATGAAGAGTGGGAATAGTAGATAATTGAAGTAAGTAGCTAAGAATCATGTGGTGATAGCCAAGAAATGCGCTGATAAGTCAAGTCCCTCCTGAGTGTTTGGTTAAAAAGTAGTAAATATCATCTAACTCTCATGATAGAAGGTAGAGGAAGAGT
>JBCEWC010012578.1:0-15741 GCA_038996855.1 Solanum aculeatissimum | reverse complement strand
TGGACTTGTGAATGTTGGGAATGTGCTTATGTGGAAAGTCCCATAACCCGGTGTGCCCCCATAGCTTGAGTCCTACTAACTCGCCCCTTAGAAATACTTGTTATGTGTTGTGTGATTCATGTTCATCCCATTCTCAGCAATATCCCCATAGCTTGAGTCCAGAGCCCCATTTTCCCTAGAATTATGTGTTATGTGTTTACTTTCCCGTACTTCTGAACCGATGATGTGAGTAATGATGCTATGATGGCTTGATCAAGGACTTTTGGGTTCTCCTTCGCCATGTTACATCTAGTCCCCACTTCCGGGTCGTGACATGCCTCTTTTTAAAACTTGGCCGAACCGGTCCACAAAACCCTAATTATAGGTCATGGACTATTCCATGAGTGGTGAACCATTCCACGAGTCGTGGAACTCTCTCATGGATTAGGAGTACTCGAAACATGAGCTACTGTAACTTTCAACGAACTCCCTACACGACCTGTGAAACTGTACATGGGTCTTAAAGTCTTTTCGTACACCATTCCTTTCATTAGACAAGTTTTTGGCCCTTAAGGTCCCCTTTCACGAAGTGAGTCCACTAGTGGTAGGGCATTCTATGGCTCGTGCTTTAGGTCTCGTAAATCTTTCTAGTGTTTCCTTAAAATGCCCATTTTTCACTACCACTTCTATGAGACCATCCACGAGTCGTGGACCACTTCACGGGCCATAGATTGTCTCGTGGAATCGAATCACAGGGTATTTTTCTGCTGTCAACATTTCCAAAGTCTTCAAACATGAGGGGTATTTCAGCTCTATATCACAATCTATCAATTAAAAGAAATATAACTATTCCTAAATGACTTGTAGCCTCTTGAGTATAAGTGTGGTGCACTATACACATATAAACAAGACTCTACTAGACACGACATGTGGACTCCCTAGGACATGACCTGCTCTGATCGCAAGTTTGTCACGCCCAAACTACAGGAGGCGTGACTAACACTTGATACCTTATTCAACAGATTTAGCCATATAAACATACTAACTAACTCAACTACGAGTTTAGAAAGTTAGGTAGCATAACTATCTAGATCCAAGCTTAGGGCCTAGGTGTGACACGACGAATAGGGAACCCAAAGATACCACAAACAAGCCTCATAGCATATGTAAGCACATCCTTGGTTGCGGAAACATAAATCAAGCATCAAATAATTCATTCTAGGGGAAATTGAGGCTTTGGACTCATGCTATGGGGATAAGAAGAGAATAGGAATTTCCATCATCCAATCACAACAAAGACTAAGGGGAGGGTTAGTAGGACTCAAGCTATGGAGATTTAGGGACTTAGGAAGCTCATCACTTGCCATCAACATCCACAAATACATACAAGGGATAGGGACTAAAGAAAATCTCCATAGATACATAAGCATCATAAGAGTCAAGCTCATCACATTATCCAACAATACCTCTAATCATGAGTGAAATGGGGGCCAAAATGGGCTTACCCTCAAAAGTAGATAACAAAAGTAAATAAGTCTTAACACAAGCAAGATAAAAGTGGTTGTTGTCCCTGGAATTGAAGGACTCACCAATAACAATTCTTTAAGCCAACTAACTAGCCACGTGGAGGAGGATGGGTAGGAGCTCCAATCCCTACATGGTTAGATCATGTAGGCAAAAAGTATGTGTTAGTACTTAGAATGTTCTAAGTATGAGGGGTGCAATGCAACAATAGATCATAAGCCATAATAATCAATATGCATAATCATATACAAAGATAATAAGCTCAATTTGATATGCAAGATCAATGTCTTAGTCAAAACATGCATGGAAGATTGTCAAAATCTCATAACATAGCATATATATGTGGGAAGAGACCATAACTGAAAAATAAGACCATGCAAGCTACTACACGGAATCCTGATGTTTCCTCCACACCGAATAAGGAGTGGTATACTTTGCCAAGGTAAATCATCCCTCAACTTACGGGAACTTCCCCATTTTGGAGAGAGGGTTTCAAAAATACCTTATAAGGACTTTACCCATTTTGGTTAATATATAATAAGATACCTTACAGGACGTATGAGAACCCCACCTTTTTTGGTTAATCATGAAATACACAATTCACAAACCTACGGTGGCAACATAGTTAGGGCACAATGGCGACCAACTAAGTTCCTCTCGGTGCTAAGTCAACATCCCACAAAATACTTAAATCATATCATACATAACTTCATAATTCATAGTAGTATCATAGGAGTATCTCACTAAATTTAGCATATCATAGCATCATAGAAGGGCTTCACAACATCCATAACTTTCATAACATCCTCATGAATTCATAATATGCTTATTAGCCCTCAAATCATCATAACATACTTGTCTTGCATATCTTGCCATAAACATATCATCAACATAAGAGACTTGTCATATAGCTTTAGTCAAAACATAGTGGGTCTATGCATATAAGCTTAAAATCATGAAATTCAAGAGTAATGAACATGAATAATGTAAAAACATTATTTAGAAATCATTCAAAACAACCCACCAACATCATAGTAAAATGCCTAATTTGGGTGTTATGAAATCCACTTCAAATCCATAATCTTTCATAGCCTTTCATGGCATCATAACATTCATATGTTAATATCATAAAACAAATCATAATATAAACCCTTGGTAAGCTTTCTTGCACTTTCAAACCAATATATGATAGTTTCCAACATAAATCATGCATTGAAGTAATAATGGAAGATACCCATAAAGAAACAATTCTTAAAATCAAGAAATTTCATCAAAAAGGGGTTTGGGTTCCATGGGTAAAAGGACCCATGGATGAAAGACCCACATACCTTGCAGCCTTGAAATTTGATTAAGAAAACTTGAGGAATCACCTTAAGAGTGGAGGAACTCGAAATCCTTAGAACTTTAATGACTTCAATTGAGGGATTTTGGGAGGATTTTCAGAGAGTTTAAGAGTGAGTTAGGCCTAAAATGGCTGAAAAGTTTAAGGATTCTCGTCTATAAAGATGTTGGAATATGTCATAATTGCCCTTACTTAAATTGAAGAAAGTTTGAAAAATTTTGATCGTAGGGGGAATAGAGACGCCTCGCGCCCTTGGTCCCGCTCAGTCCAATTTTGCACAAAGTTCTTTCCCTTATTTTGGCCTAGGAATGAGTTTTGGGCATTTTTGTACTATCTCGAACCTAACTCACAATGTGAATTTGTCGCCTACTTTTCTAATTAAGGCAAAATGAGTCAAAAAATTAATTTTTCAATATGGTTGACCTAAAAATCGAAAGCAACCCTTTTCCTACACAATTTTGCCTCTTGAAAATGAATACGAAATTGGATTTGCCAACATACGTATGGATTTTATGATATTTAAAAAATATATCACAAGGACATTTCGAGTCACATGGGAGGTGTTACAATATCTCCTCCTTGGAAATATTCAACCTCGAATGTGATGGAAACACGCTTGAGAAGAGTGCTTAAACAAATTTTCAGCCCAACATAGATGCATCAATGCAATTCAAACATCTTTTCATAAAATCTCAAACTTATTTATCAAATGTCATCAAAACACGTTGCCGTGAGTATGTCTGCATGCAAGAATGATATAAAGGGTTAAATTACATGACATGACATCACAGATAGGATTAACTTATTACCTTAAACTTAAGTAGAGTGGAAGAGATAAGGATATCGCTTCTTCATGTCCGCTTTGTCTTTCAAGTAGCACTTTTGACTTGTTGACTCCTCCATAGGACTTTAACAGATTGTACATCTTTGTTCCTCAACCTCTTCACTTTCCTATCAATATCTCCACCAGAACTTCTTCAAATTCCAAAGTCTCCTCAATACCAACAACCTCCAAAGTCATAATAGAGTTTGGATCACCTACACACTTTCTCAACATGGATATATGAAATACCGGATGAACCATAATCATCTCCATAGGAAAATCCAACTCATAAGAAACCTTACCAATCCTCCTCATGACTTTATAAGGCCCTGAATACCTAGGGCTCAACTTTTCCTTCTTGTCAAAATGAACTACACCTTTCATTGGTGAAACCTTCAAAAACACCTAATCATCAACACTAAACTCAAGGTCCCTTCCCCTTACATCGGAGTAGGACTTTTGCCTACATTGAGCCGTCTTCAATCTTTCCCTTATCAACCTCACCTTCTCCAAAGCTTTCATAACAAAATTCGTACCTATCAAAGCCATTTCCCCACTTCAAACCACCTAGCTGGGGATCTACAATATCTCCCATATAAGGCCTCAAATGGTGCTATCCCAATGCTAGAGTGATAGCTATTATTGTAAGCAAACTCAATAAGTGGAACACGCTCATCCAAACTACCTTTAAATTTCAAACCACAATCCCTAAGCATATCTTCAAGAGTTTGAATGGTCCTTTCGACTTGACCATCCATTTGTGGGTGAAAAATCATGCTAAGCTTGACTGTAGTACAAAGGCCACTTTGTAAGGATCTCCAAAAGTGAGAGGTAAATTGAGCACCATGATCTAAAATGATAGCCTATGGAATCACATGCAATATAACTAACTCATGGATGTACAACCTAGCATAATCTTCGACACCAAAGGTTGTTTTAACCACTAGAAAGTGAGTCAATTTCATCATCCTATCAATAATAACTCATATAGAGTCAAAATACTTTTTAGTCTTAGGAAAACCAACCATAAAATCCATGTTGATCTCTTCCCACTTCTAAGTAAGAACCTCAATATCTTGGTCTAGGTCACCCAACCTTTGATGTTCCGCTTTGACTTGTTGGAAATTGTGATATTCAGCTACAAACCTTGCAATGTCTCTTTTTATACCACCCCACCAATACACTTACCTCAAATTCCTATACATCTTGATAGAATCGGGGTGAATGGAATATGATGAATTATGTGCCTCTTTTAAAATCAAGTCCCTCAACCTATCCACATTTGGTACACAAAATCTACCTTGATGCCTAAGGATACCATCTCCCCCTTACCCTCTTTCACCAATGCCTTCAATTCTAACAAAGCGGGGTCAAGGCCTTTCTTGGATTTGGCCTCTTCAATCAATGAAGATTTTGAGCCATCTACTATCACCATGCCTCCATTTTTGGCTTCATTCAACTTAACCCCCAATCTTGCCAACTGGTAGACTTCTTTTGTCAATTCCTTCTTACCATCATCAATGTGAGCCATACTTTCCATGGACACCCTACTTATACCATCGGCCACCACATTACCCTTGCTCGGGTGATAATCTACACTTATGCCATAAACTTGAAGGAGTTCAAACCATTTTTATTGCCTCAAATTGAGACCACTTTGGGTGAATACATATTGAAGACTCTTGTGGTCGGTGAAGACATCTACATGAGCTCCATACAAATAGTGACGCCATATTTTCAAAGCAAGCACCATGACCGCTAGCTCAAGGTCATGAGTAGGATAGTTACGTTCATGCACTTTTAGCTGCCTAGAAGCATATGCAATAACCTTGCCACTTTGCATCAACACACATCCCAAGTTGATCCTTGAAGCATCACAATATACAACAAATCCTTCTAGACCTTCCAGTAATGCCAATATAGGAGCGGATATAAGTTTTTCCTTTAAAGTTTGAAAACTCTTTTCACATTCATCGGTCCAAACAAATTTCACCTTCTTTTGTGTCAACCTTGTCAAAGGAAAAGCAATTGCAGAGAAACTCTCAACAAACCTTCGGTAGTACCCTGCCAAGCCCAAGAAACTCCTAATATCTATTGGAGTCAAGGGCCTAGGACAATTTCTTATAACTTTCGTCTTTTTAGGATCCTATTTAATCCCTTCACCCAACACTACATGCCCTAGAAATGCAACTTCTTTCAACCAAAATTCATATTTGTCAAACTTGGCAAACAACTTTTCCTCCCTTAAAATTTTCAACACTACCCTCAAATGTTTTTACATGTTCTTCCTCTTCAAGATATCATTAATGACTACCACAACAAACATATCAAGGTAGGGTTTAAAGACCCTATTTATAAGATCTATAAATGTTGTTGATGCATTAGTTAGGTCGAAAGGCATTACCATAAATTCAAAATGTCTATACCTTGTTTGAAAAGTCATTTTAGGAATATCACATTCCCTTATCCACATTTGATGGTATCCAGATCGAAGATCAGTCTTAGAAAAATTACTACCCCCTTGCAATTGGTCAAATAGGTCATCTATCCTTGGTAGAGGATACTTGTTCTTTATGATGACCTTGTTGAGTTGTCGGTAGTCAATGCACATTCTAAGTGAGACATCCTTCTTTCTTACAAACAACATTGGTGCACTTTAAGGTGACTTACTAGGCCTAATAAAATCCTTCTCCAATAAGTCCTTCAATTGTCCTTTAATTCTTTCAATTCCATAAGGGCCATGTGGTAGGGGGAATGAAAATGGGTTGACTATCAGGTAGGAGGACTATACCAAAATCTATTTCCCTTTCGAGAGGAATACCAAAGAGTTCATCGGGAAAGATATCAAGAAACTCATTGACCACTGGAACTGACTCAATAGATGGAACTTTGGTCTCAACATCTCTAACCCTTACAAGATGATAAATACAACCCTTAGCAATCAATTCCCGAGCTTTAAGATAAGAGATGAACCAACCATTTACCATTGAATCATGACCTTCCCACTCGAGGATGAGTTTATTAGGAAATTGGAACCTAACTTTGTAGTTTCTACAATCAATGAAATGATGTCATATACATGTAACCAATCCATCCCAAGAATAATATCAAAATCTACCATGTCAAGTTCAACAAAATCACAAGGCCAAATTTTATATAATATGGACACGGAACAATCCCTATAGACTCTTCTAGAAATAATAGACTCACCAATAGGGGTAAACACCTCAAAAGGTTCACATAGAAATTCACGACACACATCGAGCCTATTTAACAAATGGGGTAATAAAAGATAGAGTGGCACCTGAATCTAATAAATCATACACATCATAATCATGAACCTTTAACATACCAATAATAACATGGGTGCCTCATCCACCCCTTGCCTCCCTTGAAGAGCATAGAACCGGCTATGACATGGAGTATCCCCTTGTTGGCCACCATGTGCCCTTTGATATCTATGGGCACCTTGTCCTTGAAGACGACAATCTCTACGCTTGCACAAAGCATTTGGAAAATCCATGATCTTGTGGCCTATACTGACACACTAAAAGCAAGCACCCATATCTCTATAACATCTACCACCATGGTTCTTCCCATACCTTTAACACTTAGGAAGTATTTTCCCGCATTACTACCTTGAGCTTTAGGGTTAGACACCCTATCATTATATAACCTTTGATTTGGAGCATTTGAGGACCCTTGACCTTGGAATTCATGGCCTTGTTAAAAGCGACCACCACCACCACCCTTAGCACCTTGGAATCCACCATCATAACAAGCCCTCTTGGACTCCCCACTCTTTTTCTTTCTAAGATTTGATCCTTCAAGTTGCTCGGCATATGTCATGAGTCGACACAAATCCATATCCGTAACAAGCATAGCGATGCGACATTCTTCATTAACTAATTTGGATATTCCTGACACAAACTTGTTCTTCCTTGTCAAGAGTTAGTAACCAAGTGAAGAGCATACTTTGAGAGCATGTTAAATTTGAGGGAATACTCCCTCACACTCATGGAGATTTGTTTGAGATTCATAAATTCCATCATTTTTTCCTCCCTTAGTTCAATAAAAAAGAAGCTGTTGAGGAAGGTGACTTTGAATTCTTTCCATGGAATAGGTTCTTCATTCACCCTTTCCATATTCCATTGATCAAACCATATTTGAGGAAGGACTTTGAGTTAATAGGTCGCAAGTTTGGTCTTCTCTTCTGAGCTTACCCCCATAATAGCAAGAACTTTGTATACTTCAATAAATTCTTGAGGATTTTCCTCCACATTAGAGCCATGAAACTCTGAAGGGTTCATTCTAATAAAGTCTCTCACCCTTGAGGCCAGAGTAGGAGCATAAGGAGCTTGGACACCTTGGTTGGCTACGGCTCGTGCCAACAAGGTAACAACATTCTAGTACTCAGCATAAGTGACCCCCACTTCTTTTTGGAGAGCTGGTGGAGTCGGATCCCCTTCGAGAGCGGGAGTTCTTTGTGGCATCCTTCTTGGCGGCATAATCTAGAAGCACAAAAGACCAACCATTAGAAATAGGAAGCCTTAAGCCAAGTTCTAAACCACGTCATAGATCATGAAGAAGTGAATCATTTCCTAAACACCTTATAGCCTCCTAGTCATTGTTATGGTGTGCTTCACAACCATGAACAAGACTCTACTTAACACGGTGTGTTAGATTCTTTAGGACTATTTACAAATCTAGTGCTTTGATACTAAGCTTGTCACAACCCAAGCCTAGAACCTAAGTGTGACACGGAGAATGAGGAACACTAATATACCTTAAGCAAGCCTCACAGCATACGTAAGCACATCCTTGGTTGCAAAAACATAAATCAAGCATCAAACAATTCATTCTACAGAACATTGGGGCGTTGAACTCATGCTACAGGGATAAAAAGGTTAGGAATTTCCATCATCCAATCACAACAAATACTAAGGGGAGGGCTAGTAGGACTCAAGCTATGGGGATACAGGGACTCAGGAAGATTATCACTTGCCATCAACATCCACAAATACATACAAGGGATAGGGACTAAAGGAAATCTCTATAGATACATAAGCATAATAAGAGTCAAGCTCATCACATTATCCAATAACACCTCTAATCATGAGTGGAAAGGGGGAAAATACATCTCCCGAGCTCACCCTCAAAAGTAAATAACAAAAGTAAATAAGTCTTAACATAAACAAGATAGAAAGTGTTTGTTGTCCCTAAATTTGGAGGACTCACTAATAATAATTCTTTAAGCAAACCAACTAGCCATGTGAAGGAAGATGGATAGAAGCTCCGACCCCTACATGGTTAGTGATATGGGGTCAACCCTTGCGATCTAACCCACTTGGCAACCTAACTCTCTTAGACTCAGCCTACTTTTTGCCTACCCTTGATTCGCTCCCAACACCAACTCTGACTACGAAATAAGAACACAAGCATGTACAGGAATGAATTCCCAACTTTGTTATTCAACTTGTACCAACAAAGAAACATACAAACACTTAGCCTACAAAATTTATCCAGGCCAACTCTGCTGTCCAGACTGACTACCTGTGCCTATATATAGGCCACAGCATGCCCAATCATGTGCCAGCCATGTGCCTTCCAACTCAATTGACATCCCCAACTAATAGGCATATTTAAAATTTGAATATACAAGTTTATCCAAACATGCTGACATGTCAAAACATCTAGGAACTAAATTTAACCACCAACTGCCCACGCATGTGCATGGCACATGCAGCTAGCCTTCAAATTTGGCGCCAATGCCTTGCCCTTGGGGCCCAGATTTGTTTCTGCCCGTATGCCTGTGCCATACCCAGACCCTGCACATCTTCCTTTGCCATGGCACACGTCCTGCCCTGCACAGCTTGCCATTGGGATTTGCTTCCCTGCACCTTTGACCTTACTCAGCACTTGGTCTCAAACTTATCTAGCCACGACCTTTCCACGTTATAGCCTTGCCTTTCCTTAGCTTGCCCAACTTTGTCATGCCTTAGCCACGTTCAGCCTTGCATTGCCTTAGCTTACCCATCCCTTGCCTTGACTTAGCCACGTCTTGCCTTGCATGCCTTAGCCACGCCACTACCAAGGTCTTCCTTATCTAAACTTGATCATGACTGAAGTCAAGGGGCCTTGGCTAGGCTCATCAGGTAAATCACTAGCCAAACCTGAACCGCTCGAACCATCTAGTTGAGGAACTGACAAACTTCCCCTACCCGATGATTTCATCATTCTTGATGAGGTAGAACACCTGATCCGACCAGGTTATTTTGGTGTAGCAACATCAAGGTATTCTTTGATCTAATCCTCGAATTGCCACAAAGATGCTGCCTTCTCTCAGGTTGCATCATATTCCTACTTGCCCTTCCAATGAATCAGGAACTCAGTCCGTTAGCTCTTTTTGTGATATCCAGCTAGCCTATGATCCAGAATCTTCTCAATCTGATCTTCAAAATGTGCTCGCACCCCAGGTGGAGCACGTCTTGGCGCCGACCTTGTTGGATCTTCAACATCTCCATAGAAAGGCTTCAGAAAGCTCACATGGAATGTGGGGTGAATTTTAAGTCTTTTTGGCAGACTTAACTTATAGGCAACTTCACCCACTCTTTCAACCACTTCAAAAGGCCCATCATACTTTGCAATCAGTAAATGATACACTGTTGCGCTACTGATTTTCTTCCAAATCTGTAGAGTCAATTTCAGCAACATTTTGTCCCCAACTTGGAATTTCAAAGTACGCCAACCCTGATCAGCATACTTCTTCATTCGTTTTTCGGCCTTCCTCAAGCTATCTTGCGCCTCATCTAGCATTTCTTGCTTGTCATGTGCATACTTATGAGCAGCAGGACATTTTCCTTGTGCATCAATTTTGGCGACTTCCAATGGTGTCCGGGGTTGTATACCCAGCACTAGTTCAAATGAACTCTTCTCAGTTGCAGACGACCTGTGCAAGTTGTAACAAAACTGTGCACTGTCCAGCAAGTCTACCCAATTCCTCTAATTTGCAGTCACAAAATCTTTGAGATATTCCTCAAGTAGATTATTGATTCTTTCCATTTTTCCATCAGTTTGTGGGTGGTTAGCCATTGAGAACTTCAAATCAGTGCCCATTATGTTGAACAAAGAAGTCCAAAACCGACCAGTAAATCTAGCATCCCGATCACTCACAATATCCAATGGAATATCAAAGTTTTTCACAACATGCTTATAAAATAACTCAACAGCTATTTCAGATGAACATAGAGTAGGGGTAGTTATAAAGATACCATATTTAGAGAATCTGTCAACTACGACCATGATTGACGTTTTTCCATCCACCTTTGGAAACCCGCTAATGAAGTCCATCAAAATAGAAGCCTATAGATGCTCCGTAATGGGTAAAGGCTGCAACAAACCAGCTTCATTCTTCCATTCCATCTTGTCCAGTTGACATACAAGACATGATTTTACATATGCCTCAATGTCATCCTCCATCTTAGGCCAAAAATAATTTCGGAATAGTAAAGTCATCATCCTTTCAACACCCGAATATCCAGCATAAACAGTATCATGTGTTTCTTTGAGGAGTTTTCTTCATAGCCCATCGCCTTGAGGTACAACAACTCTCCCCCCTTTGAAATAAAGCAGATCATCCTCGATCAAATACCATCTAACTGTTCCCTCTTTCACTTTATCCATTAATTTAGCATATAATGAATCATATGCAGCACTAAACTTAATCTTATCAAGAAAATCAGATTCAAGTCTAGTTATTGCATAAATAGCAGCAAATACCTCTTGACGACTAAACGCATCAGTAACTTGGTTTTGCTTTCCCAGTTTATGTATCCACAAAAAGTCATATTCTGCTAATATCTCTTGCCACCGTGCCTACTTCGAGCTCAATTTCTGTTGAGTCTTGAAGTAAGCATTAGCCATATTGTTTGTCTTCACTACGAACTTTGTTCTCAAGAGATACACCCTCTATGTTTGAAGGCAATGAAGTACTTCCACCATTTCCTTCTCATGTGTAGAATATCTTTGCTCAGTTGGATTCAACTTCCTGCTCTCAAATGCAACAGGATGATCATTTTGAGCCAGCACACCTCCAACAACATAATTTGAGGCATCAGTGTGCACTTCAAATGGTTGATCAAAATTTGGCAACCGCAGTATTGGTTCAGAAGCAATAGCCTTCTTTAACGAGTTGAAAGCCTTCTCTCTTGCATCTGACCAAGCCCATTTTGTATCCTTCTTCAACAAGTTTGTCAATGAGACAACCTTCTTTGAATAGCTAGCAATAAATTTTCTGTAATAATTTGCCATTCCTAAGAAAGATCTTAGTTCTTTAACCCCGGTGGGTGCCTGCCATTCCACTATTGCCTGCACTTTCTTAGGGTCTATGCGCACTTGGTTTTCACTAACCAAATGGCCCAAAAACTTTATTTCGCGACTATCAAACTCACATTTTTCCATCTTAACATAGAGTTAAAATTCTCTAAGTCTTTGCAACACTTTCCTCAAATGCATCAGATGATCTTATAGAGTACTACTATACATGACTATGTCATCTAAATAGACTATAACAAAGTCATCAAGATACTCATAAAGAACATTATTCATTAAATTGTAGAAAGTAGCTGGGGCATTAGTCAACCCAAACGATATTACAAGGAACTCATAGCTACCATATCTTGTTACACAAGTGGTCTTTAGGGCATCTCCCTTAACTATGCGCACTTGCCAATAGCCAGACCTTAAGTCTAACTTAGAAAAGAAACTAGCCTTAAACAGCCTATCCAACAAGTCTTGAACCAGTGGCACAGGATACTTGTTCTTCATAGTAACCTTGTTCAATATCCTGTAGTCAACACGCATTCAAAGATTTCCATATTGCTTTTTCTGGAACAGAACAGGAGCACAAAATGGAGCCTTCAAAGGCTGGATCATGCCTGCATCAAGCAACTCAGACAATTGCTTCCTTAATTCAGCTAACTCCAATAGAGACATGTGGTAAGGAGGTCGTGCCGGCGGCAAAGATCCAAGAACTAGCTCAATCATGTGATCAATTTTCCTCCTTGGAGGTAACTCTTTAGGCCGTTCTGGTGGCATCATGTCCTTGTATTCATTCAGCAACTTGGTAACATCATTATGAACGTTGAAATGCACATCAGGCTTCACTTCTATCAAAGCAGCAAGATATGTAGGTTCACCTCTTTTCAGGCCCTTCTCAAACCCAATAGCCAATAGCAAGGCTTTTTGTTTCTTTGTTCTTCTTATCTTTAGCAGCAAATGGGTTTATCCCCTTCACAAACCCGGGATCCTTCTCACCCATGAACATCATACCATCAAAATGAGGAATCGGGGTAACCTTGAATTTCCTTATAAAATCGATTCCTAGAAAAATATGGAAGTCATCCAGTGGTACCACTATCAATGTATACACACCAGACCAGTATCCAATTTTAGAGGCACATCTACAGCCATGCCATAGCTTAGTTGTGCAGCAGAATTGACAGCCTTCATCTTGGTTAGACAATTCGTTACTTTCAGCCCATAGTCCTTTATAATGTTTTAGGCAACAAACGTATGAGTAACACCATAGTCTACCATAGCAACAACGTGTTTGTCCCTAATTTTCATATCAATATATATTAAAGTACTACAAGCATCAGACAGTTCCATATAATCAACAACACTTATAATGGCAACGTCTGTAGTGGCATTTCCCTCATCTCTGTCCATCCCACCAACACATGTTAATGTGTTGATTAAATGTAGTGGGTTGACATAGGAAGCAATTTCCTGTCCCTTCCTGTTGTTCTGCTTCTTCTCTTCAGCCAGGAGTGCATTTATCTTGGCTTGTTTTGGACAGTTCCTTGCTTGATGTCTTGGTTTCTGGCAAGTCCAACAAACTTTCTTCCCACCCTGTTTACTTTGACTAGACGAGGCTACATCCATCTTTCCCTTGTGTTTCTCATTTTCGTCCGATTTTTGCTTGTCCTTCCTCTAGTCCTTTCTCTTCTCCTTCTTCTTTGACTTAGAAGAATGAGATGAGTCAGTGATGACATTATTTGACCAAAAATTGATCAAGGCATTAGCAGCAGCAATGGCACTAGGCAGATCTTGCACTTCCTGCCTGTGCAACTCATTTTGTGCCCAACCTTGCATCCTAGAAATGAAATTGTGCAACTTATCTTCGCCTGACATATTTTGAATATCCAGCAACAACAACGAAAATTCTTTCACATAGTCCCTTATCGATCTCACTTGTTTCAAACTCTTCAGTCTGTCCCTAGCAACCCAAGATGAGTTACTTGGTAGGAATTTCTCACGTAGTGCTTCCCTCAACTGCACCCACGTATTGATACTGGGCCTGTTAGCACTGTTATCATCAGCACACTTAGTCCGCCACCACAGGATGGCATCTCTACACAAATAGCAGACTGCCATAGTTAATTTATCATTTTCAGGAACATGGGCAGTAGCAACATAATTCTCCAAGTCCCATAGGAAATTTTCCAATCTTTAGCCCCATACACACCATCAAACGATTTTGGCTCTAGAATTTTGATCTTTGCATGTTCTTCGCCTCCCTAGGGCAGATTAGCAATAGCCAGGCGGAGAATATTTACTTCTGCCTTGAGATCTTTGTTTTCCCTCTTAAAGGTCTCAGTTTGTGCATCAACAGAATTACAAAAATTCTACAATTCGGCCAATAGGTCATCCACAGCACCATGGTATATCTGTATTGCAGTATTGATGCCCTGTATCTGTGTCAGAACATCTGCCATATCATCTGCATCATCTGTCATACCCAGAATGGCTTCCGAGCGTGCAACCTTTTCTTGTAATTCATTGTACGAATTTCCCCTAGCCATATTCATGTTGAAACAACCTTTGCTCTGATACCACTTGATATGGAATTAACCCTTGCGATCTAACCCACTTGGCAGTCTAACTCTCTTAGACTCAGCCTACTTTTTGCCTACCCTTGATCCGGTCCCAACACCAACTCTGATTACAAAATAAGAACACAAGCATGTAAAGGAATGAATTCCCAACTTTGTTATTCAACTCGTGCCAACAAAGAAGCACACAAATACTTAGCCTATAAAATTCGTCCAGGCTAACTCTGCTATCCAGACTGACTGTTTGTGCCTATAAATAGGCCACAACATGCCCAGTCATGTGCCAGCTATGTGCCTACCAACTCAGTTGACATCCTCAACTGATAGACATATTTAAAATTCAAATATACAAGTTTATCCAAACATGTGGTTAGGAACTAAATTTAACCGCCAACTGGCCATGCATGTGCATGGCAGATGCAGCCAGCCTTCAAATTTGGTGTCAATACCTTGCCCTTGGCACTCAGATTTATTTTTGCCCTGCATGTCTGTGCTATGCCCAGACCCTGCACATGTGCCTATTCCATGGCACAGATCCTGCCCTGCACAACTTGTCATTGGGGTCTGCTTCCCTGCACCTTTGACCTTGCTCAGCACTTGGTCTCAAACTAGTTTAGCCACGACCTTTCCACATCATAGCCTTGTCTTACCTTAGCTTGCCCAACTCTGTCATGCCTTAGCCACGTTCAACCTTGCATTGCCTTAGCTTACCCAGCCCTTGCCTTGCCTTAGCCACGTCTTGCCTTGCATTCCTTAGCCATGCCACTACCAAGGTCTTATTTAGCTAAACTTGATCTTGACTGAAGTCAAGGGGCCTTGACTAGGCTCATTAGGTAAATCACTAACCAAGCCCGAGCCGCTCGAACCATCAGGTTGAGAGTCTGACAGTTAGATCCTATAGGCAAAAAGTATGCATTAGCACTTTGAATATACTAAGTATGAGGGGTGTTGTCATGACCCAGATAGGGGGCCTAGATGTAACATGGCGAAAGAGGACCCAAAGACCCTCGATCAAGCCATCATAGCATCATTACACTCATCATCAGTTCAGAAATGCAAAAGCTAAAGCATGTAGCACATAAGCTCTAAAAGTTTAGGGGTTTGTGACTTAAGCTATGGGGGCAATTCGGGAATGGGAGGAACATGCTTGCACATAGCACATAATCATACATCATACT
>JBCEWC010012577.1:0-15741 GCA_038996855.1 Solanum aculeatissimum | reverse complement strand
GACCTTAGGGTACCAAAAAGGGGCTTAAGGAAATGTTAAATCACGAAAATACCATTAATAAAATGTAACTTTCCGAGTCTAAGCAGAGTGAGACGGCTGCTACAGTCCCGTCTCACTATTCACGGTCCATTTTCCCCCTCCATCAGACAACACTTAGTCAATTTTTCAGCACGAACTCTCGGAAGGCTCTCTGTAACACTTGACGGAAACTTTTGACGGACCGTTTGGAGGTTGAATGGCCGTGTAAGGGTACCGTGAGCCTATACTTAGACACCTAAACTTGTCCATGGCTTGGCCTAGCCACTATCCCACTTGACGGGACAATGGACGGACCGTCTAGGCTCAATGAGCCGTTCAAGGTCTCATGGTCCTATACTTCTCTTAGGGGTGGTTCCTGGCCACCCCTAGCTTACTGTGACATCCCACGACACCCCTCACAGACCGTGTGAAGTTTCACGGTCCGTGGCCCTTCCCTTAGTCACTTTTCTGAGCGTATCTCTAATGTCTTCCGAATTTTAGACAGTCCCACTGTTTGGGCTATAACTCCCTTATCCGAACTCCGAATCGAGTGAAACTGGTTTCATTGTGAATCCAAATCAAAGAGATTCAATTTTATATATAGTAGATCCTATGGTTCAACCCACATCAAATGTTGTGACCATTTAAAGTACACTGCCAAAATTGTCCCTCTAGGCCACCAACTAGCCCATTTTGCATTCGGCCACTTAAACTCAACCCGTGGCTACCAAAACTTAACCATGACATGTAGTAAATCATATAAGGCTAATAATAAGGAGATTTTGAAAATTTTCAGGTTGTTACGGATAGATACAGAATGCCTTACGGCCAGCCAAAAGCTTGAACTAAGAATCCAATGCATTGGTCCTTACATCTTTACCAAGAATTACATCATGAAAAAAATACACCAAACACATAAACTTTTTAACACTCCTCTTAACCTTACTAGATTGCAAGAGGTCAATCATCTCCTTTGATTTTCAATGCTTCTTATGCATTGCAACAATAATTCTTTAGTATCTCTTCACCACCTTAGCAGATTTGGTGGCAGGAAGAGGAGGTGGTGCATTAGTCCACTATTATTTTTTAAAATCAGTAAATGATTTTCCAAGTTCTAATTTTATCCTGAGATTACAACTCAAACCTCAATTCAAAAGCATGGGTGTCTCAAAGCCATAATCAAGGTACATGAAAGCCACAACAGAAGGACTGGCAGAGGGATTGCCTGTAGCAGCTGAGGTATCGACCCCAACAACTGTGAGAGTGGCTATAACAACTGAGGTACTCAAACTAGTAGCTATGGGACTAGGTGCACCAACTGAGGTACTGACACCAACAACTATGGGACTGGCAGTAGTAGCTGAGGGACTCTCTCCAACAGTTGTGGAACTGGATGCAACAACTGATGGACTAGAACTAATAATTATGGGATTGGCACAAACAATAACCTCAATAATGACATGTTCAGCAAGACGTTGTAATGATTGTTGTTCTTCACTCTCTTCTTCTGATATTACAAGCCTCCTTCTTGAATGTTGAGTAGGAACATCAGGTCTAATATTTTTTTCGTTTAGGTCGAGCCATTTATGTAAAAAGTTCTGTTAGAAAATAAAAATAATCTATTAGTTTGATCAATCACTCTCAATAAAGAAAAAAATAAAGCAACTGCAAAAGTTGATGAAATAACAATTGCAACAATTGCTGAAATAACAATCTATTTATTTACAACAACTAGTGTACTTGCTATAAAACTTCAACAACTATTCCATCTATTTACAAAACAATCTTGAGATTTTCAGCAGATACAAAATTTTCAAGCTTGATACAAAAATAACAATTAAGAACATCCCTACATGAACAACATTCCCACGAGAAATATGGTAGACTCAAAAATTAGTTCAATTGTAATTTGGGAATGATTAACCCACTTATCTCCCTGGGAAAGGGGGGGTTTTGCAAAGGAAAAGTAACTAATACTAAACTATTACAGGTGATGAGAAATCAGTAGAAGAGCTAACTAGGGTGATGTGTTAACCATGAATCCCTAACTTGGTATTATCAGATATATGTAACCTTTTTCGGTGTGTAGGTGTAGGACAGTAAGTTAAGTTCACCTAAACTTGTGATTAAGAGAATGGGTGAATTTCATCATGGGACTTGATTAGTCTCCAGTACAACCTTCCCTTTAGTTGGTTGATTAGTCGAGAAAAAAGCTCTATTGACCACTGTTAATTAGCCCCTTTTTCTATTCATTACTTTCTTGATCAGACAAGTAACACTAGGCAAGTTCTAATGTTGGCCACCTGTTAAAAAACATTTAAAGTGAAGAGTTTTAATTAATATTCCCTAGCACACCTTTAAAGAATTACACAATATCTGATTTTATTTAATTAGTTCATCATGGTTCCCACAACTCTAGTTGTGGATTTAGCTATGCATACTTTGTGTATTTGCAAAAATCATGAAGAACAACATAATTAAACACTTACACAACGAGATTTGAGAAAATAAAATCCAACTCTTCAATAGAAAGCAAGTTTTGAATTCAGAACACCAAAAAGTACCTAAGTATGAAGAAACATATTGATTCTGTCTCTACTATTCGTTCGTGTGTGAAAAATAACCAAAAAATCTATTTATAATAAGTAAAATGCAAAGCAAAAACAAATTAGGGAAACTATGTCGGCAAGCTCCACAGGACCCATTCATGACTCATGTCATACTCCACGACCCATAGATCGAGGTTTTACAGACTCTGGCAGTGTTCTGGAGAAGACTTCTACAACACGATTCCATGAGTCGTGTAAGATTCCATGACTCATGGGAGGTTTCATTTGATACAATTCCTGCACCTCTCCAATTTTTGATCCTCATGGCACGACCATCACTCTATGGCTCGTGATACTTTCTACGACTCATGCTTCTCTCTCATAGTGTTGGTTGCAATATTGCACCTTTCACTGGAACAAATTACAAAACCTACTCTACGGCTTGTGGAATACTACACGCCTGTAAAGGGGTTCCTGAATCACCAAAAACCAATAACTTCATCATATTTTGCCCAAAACTTTGCCAACACTCTAATCCTGTAAAACAAACATGAAAAAACAATCAAATCTACTAACATCTCTATGAGAACACACAAAATTCCAAGTTTTAAGCATCAAAAGTGCTGTATTTTGGCAGCATATCAACACCCTCAACATAAAATTATTTTTTGTCCTCAAGTGACGGACTCAATCTATATAAGCAGTACCGAGACACACACACTTCAACCTAATTGCACAAACCTTTTCACAAGAAAACACAGACACCCACACCTCTTTTCAAACTCATATCAGATAGCTATCCAGTGAACCAACATAGATCAATACATCTAACAGTGAAACCATGATAAGTTAAGCAATCATAACTAAGCATCAATCACTGACTCAGTCACATACCAACAATGCAATGCAAATGTCCTCACAGAAAGAAGTCCTCTTTACCACTCAAAATGAGATTTTAAAATTCAGTACTTGGGATGATACTAGACCACTCACTCTCATGAGAAATATTCAAATACTGTGACCAATGTCATATGCTTGCCCCTATAATCGCGACTGACACTTCAACTAGTTGGACTAGGATCACAATAGGACTTTCTAAGCTTGTAACGGATGCTCGGGGGCTTTGTTATGATACTTTAGGAGTATAGTAACTAATGACCCTTCGTGATACTGTGTTTTCTTACACTTGTGCCCAACCAACCCATTTTTTCTTCATTCCCTCTTTTTCTCCCATTTTGAACCTTTTTAGGGTGCCTTTGACTAGTTTTCACATAGTGCCTTTATTCTTCACAATTTGTCTTTTTTTTTGTTTATTTAGCACTGATTAGGAACTTTTTAAATTTTTTCTACACTAAGTAGACAATTAAGAACAATGAACTAAGATCCTTTCCTAACCAACTAATCTAAAGTCTAGTCAGTGTAACAGGGCAAGTTCTGAATTGAAACATAATATGAATCAACAATTAAGGTCACTCACTCATGGCACTACTTACATGTCAATACAAATTGATCAGATCATGCATCTTATCATAATTATGCTTAACCTATCAGAACAAACACTATCACATAACTAATCATGCATGGTTGATATCAACACTAACAAAGCATAAAAAATTTGATTGGTATCATTTTTTTACAATGCATGCTATGCCATAGATATAAGTACTGTATGCTATCAATACTACCTAAACATCCAAAACATGCCGATTCAACAAAAAATAAACATCTGTAGGGAAAAAGAACACAAGCAAGAAAACTCTTTGGAACAAAAAATGGGATAGTTATAGGCCAAGGCTACTCAGACATCAATGAGGCCTATAACTACCTGCACCCCATCAAAAATGTTGTGCATTGTATCCAATGCACGGAGATAATGATCATATATAAAAACTGGATCAAAAGAGAACATACCTGGCGGCCTAAGCACCTCTCTCGCTCTGGCTCATTCCACTCTTCATAGTCCTAGTAGACTCCTCAACTGTTGGAGCATGTCCAAAGGGTCCAGCTCCCCTCACCAGCTCATGCTCATGAGAAACCCATAACTTTTCATCCTACCTCGACTGCATACGGGAAATCTCGTACTCCTCCTTCTCTGCCAACCCCAGTGTATATCGTACAGCATTAGCATCATTAGTGTGGGGACACTTCCCGAGGAAAGGCAATGTAGGCTCTTCTAGAGAAAATAGATCTACTATCGGTGCATCTATAATTTTCGGTGGGATTCAAGTAGGAGCAACCAATAGCATTTATCTAGGCCTGAAGCTATTGAAGCTCCATCTAGATGATTATCAAATCCCAAAGTCTCACAGTACAGAGGCTCTTCTCGACCCGCCTCTTAAATGCATCAATGCAGGCATTCGCGGGACTAAAATTCTCCTAAATCACTGAAACCGTGTATGCCTACAGGTATGTATCCACATCAGAGACAACCTAACGGACCTAGGGTCTCAACTGCTATAACAATTGAGTCATCTGTGACTCAGTGCGGGCCTGTCATTGCGCCAGGGCATAAAATATTACCGTATACACAAAAGCAATACCTGCAGGTGCTGGAGTCGATACCATGACCGCTGAGGCAGGAATGTCAGTAGTGGTGGGCCCTCTCTCCACCTCATTCTCAGCCTGTAGGGGCTCTTCAGCAGTAGGTGTAGCAGCAGTAGTAGAAGGCTCAGGCAGAGGCACTGCAATGAATATCTCTGGTATCTGCACCTATGGCCTCGATTCTCATTGGAATGTGATAATTTTAAGATTAAGTATTAGTGTCCTCGAGCCCTAGGACACTGTTGAGTCCTCTAGTAATAACTCGAGGCTCCTCAAATATAGAATGAGCAGGTCAATCATTCCTGGTAGATGGTCTGCATGCCTTAGATGCACCACCGATTGGTCTCTGTATCTGGTGATGAATTCAGTGATCGATGGCATGAAGAGGACATGGAGTCTGACCCCTCATCTGATCCAGAGCCAGTACCTCTCTCAGAAGAGGTCATCTGAATGCTGCTGCTGGTCCTATAACCTCCCTCATTAGACTGGGAAAGACAAACAATGATCGCCTACATGGCAGCCGGCCTAGTAGAAACCCGCATCTATCGTGGCTCGATTTTTGGATCAGGCGCAATGCCAAGCTCCTCTCTAGATCCACTAGACTCAGGAGCAATCTCAGAATCAATGGTCTTATCACGCAGATAATCCCTCAAGGCCCTAATCTCATCCTTCTTTGGTCGTGGAGCTATGGTACCTGAAAATACATATTCACAACACTGATTAGTCCTATGAATTGAAAAATCAAACATAAGAATAAAAAATGAATGGGGAGAATAGGGGTCTACGAGAGCTTTTCCATGAGTCGTAGAATGCTTTATGAGTCATAGAGGTTTTCGTGGAGGCAGTGTGCCATAATTTCATGTTACTGGGGTGGCAGCCACGAGACTAGATATGACTCGCAAAATGCTTTACGAGTTATGGGCAGAGTCATGAATGTCATTACAAATCTAGTTTTGATCACTGGCAAATTCTATGAAACCTCATCAATGAGTCATGGAATAATCCATGGCTCGTCAAAGGTCTCGTATGATGGGGTCCCCAAAAAGTTAGATTCTGGGACAATCCACGAGGGGTATCCACGACTTGTGGATTGATCCACGAGCCATATAAAACCCTCGTGAAGTTGTCCAGAACCCAGAGTTTTGTCAGGTCCATCACTCGAGTTCCTACGAACAATGCTACAACCAAATTTAAACAATACCAAAGCAAAGACACACACACCATATAAATAGGCACAACATAAACCATCATCTATACATGTATCACTTTCAAAATGACCCCAACAATAGTTATCTAATATGCATACCTATTGGTTTGACCAATCGTTCAATTTTTCATTTTTTTACTCGTATACCACTTTCAGGCCATAAAAGTACATAAATTCACAAAAATTGATTCATTTTACTGGACTAATCATTAATTGAATAGAGAGATTGAAAAGTAACATATCTTTCGAGCAACTTAGTTTAATCCTAACCTAGGCAATTTCACAGATTTCTAGATAATTTTCAAAATTAGAATCTCACAAGTTCAACCTTTAGCACAAAACTCATACCCAATCAATAATCGCTTATAATTCACAATTAAAATTGATAAGATTTGGTATTGGGACCGAAAACTTATCAAATTTATCATAGATTAGGTTGAAATTGATTTGGAACACAGAGAGGAAGCCGAAACCCTAAGGGGGAAGGGTGGTCAGAATTTAGACTGGAAAATGACATGGGTCACCGATAGGGTGGTCGGACCGATTGGGGATAAGGGTTCGTGGGGTTATTTTGGGGATTTTATGCTTAAAAAATTATGTCAAAGTAATTTTGACCCCATATATATATCATGCCAGGTCGGGTTATAAGATGCAGGGCCTGGCTTCACGAAACCCCGATCATGAGCCATGGAGCTTTAATGGCTCATAGATCGTGGTCTCATGGAAGCCTGGACCAAAAATTTAAAGGCATGTCTTCTACGATTCCTTCTACGAGTCATGTAATGAAACACAACTCGTAAAGAGGGTTTTGTAAAATACTTTTTACACTTAGCCATATTTTGAAAACTTATCTAAAGTCCATGAACCTTAATCACGACTCATATTTAATTCTATGGATCATAAAAGTTGGCTCATAGACTGGAGTGCCTATGATCTTTTCTCACTAGAATATTATAAAAGATGATACACGCGTCGTACAATGCAGTACGACCCATGTAGTCTGTTGTAGAATCACTTTTTTAGCCCAAAATATCTGATCTAGTCTTGTACTTGCAAAACCTGCACAGATACTCTACTACTCTATATGCCACCAGTCCAAAGATTCCTATGTTACAAGAAAACTACTGAAAAACATTAAAAACTACCTAACAAAATCAAACAAAACTATCTTAATACATCCACTAACTTGGGTTACCTCCCAAGAAGCGCCTGATTTATCATCATGGCACGACATGGACTATATGATTACTCGGACTTTATCAATATCCCATACATCATCTTTAGCTCATCCAACCTCTTTATTAACCAACAGACATTGAATATGACTTCTTCGTCATTCAACCTAAACTTGAGTAGGCCAGATTCCATGTCCACTAGGGCTTGCCCAATGACTAGGAAAGGCCTACCCAAGATGATTGGGACATCAAAGTTAACCTCATAGTCTAGGATCACAAAGTCTGTGAGAAATATAAACTTGTCCACTTTGATGAGGACATAATACAATATCCCCATAGGTTTTTTTAATGTGCGATCAATCATCAACAGTCTCATGATTGTAGGGGTGGACCTTCCAAACCATGTTTCTTGAAGATCACATGGGGAATCAAGTTTATATTGGCACAAAGATCACATAGTGCCCTTGCGAACTCCACATTGCCAATGGTGCAAGGGATGGTAAATGCGCCTGCGTCTTCTCGTTTCTGCACTAAGGACCTATTCAAAATCACACTGCACTGTTAGAGCTCTTGTGAAAACTCCTGGCTCACAGTACGCTTCTTTGTGACTAAATCCTTTATGAACTTCACGTACCCAAGCATCTTGTCTAATGCTTCTATCAATAGGATGTTAATGGAGAGCTGCTTCAGCATGGAGAGAAAGTGTTTGAACTTACCTCCCTTCTTCTTTTCCTTAATCTCTGAGGGAAAGGAGGAGGAGGTTGAGGAATTGGTCTCACTTGTTTTGGTGCTACATTTCTTTCCTCATTCTCTTCACGATCGTCTCCAACCTCGGCCTGCCTGTTCACAACATTCTCATCACGCACCTCATCATCATCTACTGGCCTTGGAGGGTCGATGGTCTATCTCCCACTGCGAGTTGTAATAGCCATGCACTGCCCCTCATTATTTGGATTTTGCACAATGTTACTGGGCAGTGTGCCTTTCTAGCACTGGTTGAGCTGAGCCGACATTTGACCAAATTATTGCTCAAGCTGCTTGATCGCGACAGAGTGAGACTCGATCTTCTGATTGATATTAGAGATTTATAATTTCATCTCCCTAAGCGACTCCTTTTACGTGTCTGTCTTTTTCAACAATCGATCGAATAATCTTCAACTCAAGAGGTGCCAACTCCTGACTTTCTATTGTAAGGGGGGACATATGGACCAGCCTTGTAACAATCTCTGTGGCCCCAATCAATATCTCTCTCTTGACCCTGTTTTTATCATAGTAGCCTCCTTTGTTGTTGTATTTGAAGGCTCTATCTCTTCCATAGTTTTGACCTTGTTTTGCCTGCCCTTGGTGCCAATAGTCCTAATTAGGTCTTTGGGCGTTGGGCCAAAAACCATCCATTTGGTCTGAAACAAAACATGAGTCCTCCTCATAGTAGGGTTCCTCGTACATGGGTGATCGAGCGGGCTGATGAGCGATTGCATTTACTCTATCTAAATTCTGCTTTATCAACAGCTCCACGTTAGTGTTGATCTGCGCCAATTCCTGTAACACTTCCTCACTTGCGTGTGCCTGCGCTGTACCAACTGAGAATAAGATTTTAGTGGTAGCCTTATCCCTAGATGCCCATGCATGGTTGGTTTTGACCACTCGTTCAAGTCTCTCAAAACTTTCCTAGAATGGACGAGTAATGATTGAACCTCTCATGATAGTGTCAACCACTGCTTAGCCATTCTCATCAATGGCTTTGTAAAAGATCACCACCAGGGCCTCTTCGATGATCATATGGTCAGGAACCCATCTCAAGCATTTAGTGAACCTCTCCTACGTAGATTCAATGGAATCACCAGGTAGTTGTTCAAAGTTATTATTTTCTAATTTCAGCTGCAACTTCTTGAAGATAGGAAAAAACCTTTCCAAAATGGATCTCTGTAATTTGACCCAACTGGTGATCGAGCTTTGTAGGAACTCAGATAGCCATAATGTAGCATTGCCAGAAAGTGAGAGTGGGAAAACACAGAGCCCAACGACATCCATAGACAGGTTTTGATTTCCCATTACATTCTTACAAACAAATACAACATTATGTAGATGGCTATGTAGATCCTTGGATGGTAAGCCTGTGAATATCCTGCAGTTCTGCATCATCTGTAACAGCCCACTCGACATGACAAACTTAGTGTTATCTGGCAGAGGGGGTAACACTATAGCTACTGTAATATCCATCGCTATAGGGTTAAGTTGATAATACTTCCATTCATGTGTTGTGGAGTGCAACCCCTGTGGTTGTGGATTGAGCAACGGTGGGTTGTCATTATTGTTATTAGGATTCAGCGCAACATCAAACCACATCACCAATAGCAACATTCACATTATCCTGGGCCATCCTTCTCAGTGTTTTGTAAATTTTTGGATCAAAAGGAGTCAAGGGATTGCCTCGACTTCGAGTATTGTGCATACACTACACCTGCATTCTGAAACAAAAATAACAAGAAATGTAAAGTTAGGGAGACAATGATTAATCCCCAAATTACTTGAATTAAATATGTTTAGCTGTATTCTCCGACAACGATGCCATAATTTTTACCCACATCTGATCTCAATTAGGTTATTCCCTTCTTTGAGGTCAAGCAGTTGCCATGTAATTAACCTAACCAAGGTGAGGATCATTCCCACGAAGAATATGGTAGATTCAAAAAATTAATTCAATTTCAATTTGGGAATGATTAACCCACTTGTCTCCCAGGGAAGGGGGGGGGGGGGTTTGCAAAGTAAAATTAATGAACACTAAACTGATGCAGGGGATGAAAAATCAGTAGAAGAGCTAACTAGGGTGATGTGTTCCCCATGAATCCCTAACTTGGTATTATCGGATGTACGTTGCCTTTTCTGGTGTGTAGGTGTAGGACCGTAAGTTAAGTTCATCTAAACCTATGATTAAGCAAATGAGTGAATTTCATCATGGGACTTGAGTCTCCACAATATGACATTACTAACCCTTTCCTTTTTTTATTCCAGTACAACCTTCCCTTAAGTTGGTTGATTAGTCGAGAAAAAAGCTCTATCGACCACTTTTAATTAGTCCCTTTTCCTATTCATTATTTCCTTGATCAGGCAAGTAATACTAGATGAGTTCTAACGTTGGCTACCCATTAAATCATTTAAAGTAAAGAGGTTTAATTAATACGCCCTAGCACATCTTTAAAGAATTACACAATATCCGATTTTACTTAATTAGTTCATCATAGTTTCCACAACCCTAGTTGTTGATTAGCTATGCATACTCTATGTATTTTCAGAAATCATGAAGTAGAACAACATAATTAAACACTTACACAAAGACATTTGAGAAAATAAAATCTAACTCTTCAATAGAAAGCAAGTTTCGAATTCAGAACACAAAAAAGTACCAAATGAAGAAATATGTTAATTCTGCCTCTAGTATTCGTGCGTGTGTGAAAAATAACCTAAAAACCTATTTATAATAAGTAAAATACAAAGTCAAAACAAATTAGAAAAACTGTGTCGGTAAGTTCCACAGAACCTATTCACGGCTCGTGCCATACTCCACAACCCGTAGATTGGGGATTTGTGGACTCTGGCAGTGATTTGAAGAAGACTTCTATGAGACCATTCCATGAGCCGTGTAATAATCCATGAATTGTGGGAGGTTTCGTTTGAGACAATTCCTGTACCTCTCCAATTTCTGATCCTTAAGGTACGACCATCACTCTACGACTCGTGATACTTTCTACGGCTCGTGCTTCTCTCTCGTAGAGTTGGTTGAAAGATTGCACCCTTCAATGGAACAAACTACGAAACCTACTCTACAGCTTCTGAAATACTACACGACCCATAGAGGGGTTCGTGAATCACCAAAAACCAACAACTTTCACATATTTTGCCCAAAACTTTGCCAACACTGTAATCCTGTAAAACAAATACAAAAACACAATCAAATCTACTAACATCTCTATGAGAAGACACAAAATTCTAAGTTTTAGGCATCAAGAGTTTTGTTTTTTTTCAGCACATCAACAACCCTACCCAAGTATAAATTAGGGCACGCAATATATTTTTTTAACAAAAATCATAACAACAAGGATCAAAGAAATTGAACAATCGTGGCAGTTGTTCTAAGTACTTCAATAATTGCTATCAATACTTTAAAATCAAGCATCCAACAATACCCGAAATCAATCAACCAATCAAATTTATTTCTCACAAAGAGTACAACAACAAAAATCAAACAAAACACCCATACCTGAAAATTTCATCTTCAAAAAGTACAACAAATCAAACAATACTTCAAGAACAACCCTACCCAGTTATTGTAAGTACTTCAATAGTTGCTGTCAACCCTACCCAAAATCAACCAAACAAACCAAACATTTTTCTCACAAAGTACCTCAACAACAAAAATCAAACAACAACAACATCCACACTGAAAAATGCATCATCAAAGAGCGTACAAATCAAAGAACACCATTGTTAAAAAAACAATCCTAACCAAGTAGAAATTAGGGCATGCAATAAAAAATACATATACTTTTTCATCTTTTTAAACCCAAATAATTATTTTTATCACAAAATCAAAATCATAACTGAGAAAAATAAACCATAACTATGCACAGTGAAGATGATGATGACAAAATAGCGACGATGACGAAGATGACGATGAAGAAGCACTGGGCAACAAAGAAAGAAAGAAGGAGAAGAAGAAGAATGAGAAGAAAACCCTAACCTTCTTATTTTCTTTTGGCGTCTGATCATGAAGATGAGGGAGAAAAGGAGAAGTTGAAGAGACATAAGAGACAAGTTTTGATTTGAAAAGATGTGAGAGTTTGAAGTTAATGTGTTTTTAATTCTTTTTAAAAAACTTATACAAGTTTTTGAAAAAAAGTAGTTGCTGAAGTTTTTAACATATTCAGTTTAGTCCCTAATTAACTTAATCTTACTTAATTTTTAATTAGTGACAAATTTAACTTTCCACCTTTTTTCATTTTGAGACTTAAGGGACACCTTAGTCTCAATTTTCATGATATATTTGATGTAAACCTCATTGGACAATAAAACATTTGATTATTTTTTGTATTTGTGCTAACTTTGGTGGATAGAGTTACTTGGCAGTGAAAGTGGTTGAGGTGTACGAAAGGTAATAAAAATATTAGATGATTTTTCTCATTTGTGCTAACTTTGATGGATAGAGTTACTTGGTAGTGAAATTAGTTGAGGTATACGAAAGCTAACCTAAATCTCATGATCATTAAAAATAATTAAAAAATTAAGTAATTTCAGTCAAGGATCCAAAGCAGCCGCTCCACGATATATTTATGTATGTATATATATAAATTCATTGGGTCACACAAATTCATTGGATCCAGCAGGTGGCATGATTATCTAAAAGGGTTACAACTTAAAATGAACCATTTCTTGCGATTGCTAGAGGACTACTTATCAACCACTCTTTCATTGACAATGCCAACAGGTGCAATAAGATCATCAGCTGTATCCAAGGTATTCAAATTAACAGCTCAAACAGATGTTATTTGGGAGAGATTTCTTCATCAGGAATTCATCATCTACACATCCACGTCCCTTCCAATTTTCTACCCAAATAAACAACTTTTCATTACTTTCTCATCTCACTCACATATCCTCCTCCATGAAGCCACATTTGTAACTCCTATTTCTCCTTACTAGGGTTTACTATTCTTATTGGGTTCTAACTTTATTCTGATTAAAGTGAAATTAGAATTGATTTTATTTATCCCATCACACCTTTGTTATGTTTATGATGGTTTCTTTTTTCATGACGTAGCCAAAAATTATTGGAAGTGATCAAAAGGCCATTGCCTATTTAGTTTTTGAAAGTTTGACTTCTAATTGGTGTTGAGTTTGTCTCTTTCTTATCTGAAATGTGTAAGGAATTAAGCCAATTTCTTCACCATTGTCCTCTAATTATCCTATCGTGAATCTTCTTCATGTTTGTTATTCAATTGTAAAATTTACATAAATTCCAGAGTACTAAGAGTTAATTACATTATTTTTTTGCTTTTTTCTAAATTACAAAAATCTCTTTAAATTATAGGATTTCGGTTGAATACATCAACAGAAGACATACGAATACATCAATAGACATGTAGATATATGTATAAGAGAGGGGAGGGACGTATCTAGGATAGGGATGTAGCCGAAGGGAGAGAGGGATGTATTAGAGAGGGGATAGGGATATATCGGGAAGGGATGTATCCGAGGGGAGAGAGGGATGTATCTGAGAGGGGATAGGGATGTATTGGGAAGGGATGTATCTAAGAGGGAGTTTTAGTAATTTCTTTAGATGATAAGAAATTTTAGAAATTATGGTATAATAAGATGTGTACTTAGGTAATTCTTCCTATTTAATATGCAGGAACTTAGCTAGTCACCTTAGAATCTGATATATAAAGATGATGAATTTCTCTAATTTCCATTAGTATTACTATTAATTCTTATCTTTGGGTTAGAGACTGGAGCCATGTTTGGAAGGGCAAACTAAGGAACTCAGACTGTGGAGCAACAACCTGTCATCCATTCGGTTAACGATATGTTCTTTTTATTTGAGAAAAATGGTGTCTTTAAAGCAAACTAAGAGTAGGGAAGATGTATTTTTTCTAGTTGGCCAAGCGTCCCCATATTCCATAGCCAGGGATTAGGCATTTAAGGATCAATTGATGTGCTAGGATGAAAGAAAGTCCTTCGGTGCTCCTATGGGACGAATGGTTCTGGGGTTGGTGTTATGATCTATCTCTTATTATTATTCCAAAATTATAGTTGATAGCAAGGATACAATTGTATTACCAAACAAGCATCATGTTTGAACATAACTCCAATCTAAACCACCCAACCTCTCATAGGCCTTGTCATAGGCAGGATGTTGGTATTACCTAATGTAACAACCCAAATATTTTTGAAATCTACTTATGGTTGGCATTCTAGGATGTAATACAAGACATGGTTGAGTTTTGGTGGCCACGGGTTGAGTTTAAGTGGCCGAATGCAAATTGGGCTAGTTAGTGTCCTAGAGGGAAAGTTTCGGCAGTGTATTTCAAACAATCATAACTTTTGATGTGGGATGAAAAATGTGAGCTACCATATATAAAATTGAATCTCTTCGAGTTATCTTTGCAACACAAGTGGTTTCATGCAATTTGGATATTGGATGAGGGGGATATGGCCCAAAAAGTAAGGCTGTCTAAAATTCGGAAGCCATTGGAGATAGGCTCATACAAATGGCCAAGGACATTTGGACGGACTGTGAAACTTTGAACGATCTGTCTAGGGTCCTGTGAGGTATCACGGTGAGCTTGGGGTAGCCTGGAACCACCCCTAAGCTAAGTACAAACTCACGAAGCCTTGAACGGCTCGTGTGAGTGTTGACGGGCCGTCCACTGTCTCGAGAAGGTGGACAGTGGCTAGCCCAATGATTGGATGAGGATTTTGAGGTTAAGTAAGGCTGGACGGTGCCTTGCATGAGACGTCTCACCTTTAACGGACCATTTATGGGTTCGTGAAGTGTAACAGAAAGTCCTCCAAAAGTTCGCGGTGAAACAATGGCTAAGTCATGTTGGACGGCATCGTGAACGAGCCGTGGGACAGCTTGACGACACTGTAGCTGTCGTTTGGGTGTTGTGTGCAGTGAAAAGTTCCAGTTTATTAATGGTATTTTCATGATTTAACATTTTCCTAAGCCCCCTTTTGGTCCCTTAAGGTATCCTAAACCCCTAAATCATCCCCTAAACCCTCATTTATCCATTCAAACTCTCCTACACTCTCTCTTAAGATCCTAAGGCTCTCTTGGCATCCATTGAGGCTAGCATGAAGAATTTGGGGAAAAAGACTTGATTAAGTTTGATATTGTAGATTGTTTGCTTGGATTAAGGTATGTTCATCCTTAAAGATCCTAAGAACCCTAACCCTTCTAAATTGATTTTAAGCTTTCCAATTAGTTATGGGTTCTTCCAATATTATTATAGATTAGTGTTGGGACTTAAGTGCTGTAGATTTAGGTGATTTAAACATAATTTTACACTTGATTTCACGGATGATTTATGAAACCCCAATTGTTCAACTTGCATGTCCAATTTCATGATTTAACTAAGCATGGGTAACTGCATTATGGTTTATTCATGGATTTCTATATGTTTTATGATCTAATGTCTTTCAATTTGTTAAATCAAGTTTGTATTCCATTACCCATGATCTTGAATATCATTCA
>JBCEWC010012576.1:0-15741 GCA_038996855.1 Solanum aculeatissimum | reverse complement strand
GAATATTACATAACTTTTCATTAAGAAATAATGGAAGAAAATTAAGACTAAACAACAAAAATTTTCGGGTCGTTACAGCCTTGTTTAGCTTCACCGCTAAATTTTGGTGGGCTATAGTGAGATCACGATCCAGCCTATACTCGTGGATAATACATTGACACCATACCGTGTTGTTTTAGTTGCCAACATCTTGGTTGGTTATGACATCGATTAGGCCCTATTGATAGTCAAGTAGATTCATGAGTCGACCTTGAAGAGGTCCACCTCTATCCCCTTCCCGTGCCTTATTTACAGACTATGCTTGGAGTCGGGGTTGGAGATTATTCATCATTAGGACTCTATTATAAAGGTTCAGAGGACACTCGATGCCAGCCTAATAAAGGCTGATGATAATCTGGCGGCACTCGAATGGGTACCACGACCACCAGTTCATATGTCTGAGATGTTCACCGCAGCACCACTGCCTGAGCCTTCTTCTACCACTATCACTACTGCTCTTATTGCGGAGGGGTCCTCATAGACAGAGACTGATGTGGAGAGAGGGCCCATTACTACTATTCCTGCCCTAGAGGTCGCACTCACTCAGACAACACTCGTTGGTATAATATTTGTGTCAATGGCATCTATACAGGCCATAGCGTAGAGACAGGCCCGTACTGAGTCCAACTGGCTTAATTACTTCAGTAGATTAGACGCTGGGTCCGCCGAGTTATTGCAGAGACTGAGGCTCGCATGCGTACGTTCACGGAGACTACTATCCAGGCGAGACTTATACTCGTGGATAGCTGCATTGATGCATTTGAGCAGCGAGTACATCAGAACCTCGACACATCACGACCTGTAGATATAACGACCATTCAGACGGAGATCAGTAGCTCCAGATAGAGATGAGCACAACTCTCGCAGCACCGGTCATATTCCCACAAATCGACCCTACTGAGGCGATGGTAGATTTATTTTCTCCAGAGAGACACCACTACCTTTCCTCGGGAAGAGGCCCCACACAGACTACCCAAATGTTGTGAGATTAGAGGCGGGGCTGACAAAGGAGCAGGAGTTAGAGCTTGCCAGGATATGCTCGGTGCAGGATAAGGAGATGAGGCAAGCTTGTGAACTAGAGAGAGTGAGGGGTACTAGACCCTCTGGACATGCTCCTACAGTTGAGAAGTCCACCAGGCAGGTTGAGGGTGGACAGTCTGAGTTAGAGAGAGGCGCATAGGCACCCAAGTATGTTTCTTTTGACCCCTGTTCTTTATTTGTATATTTTGTGTGCATTGAAGACAATGCACATCTTTTTTTATGGAGTGTGGGTAGTTATAGGTTTCAGTGATGTCTGAGTAGCTATGGCCTATAACTACCCCAATTTTGAATTTGAGGGGTTTTCATGCTTATGTTCTTTTTCTTTGAGGATATTTATTTTTTGTTGAACTGGCATGTCTAGGATGTATAGATAGTATTAGTAGCATATAGTACTGATGTCTATGGCATGATGCTTGTTTTTATGGAAAAAATGATACCCACTAGAAATTTTTTGTTGATAGTTAGTCTTGATATCAACCATGCATGTTTGATTAATTGACAGTGTTTGGTTCTGATAAGTGAGGTGTAATTGTGATATAAAGCATGATCTAAGAGTCTGAGTTGATAAGTATAATTAGTGTCATGTGTGTGAGCTTATTTGCATGATTTATATACTGTGTTTCAATTCAGAACTTGTCATGTTACTCTGACTTAGACTGTAGGTTAGTTGGTTAGGAAATGATCTTAGACTATTATTCATAGTAGTCCATTTAGCCTAAATAACCAACCAAATGCTTGATGTATCCCTTGATCCAAATATTTGAGCCATACATGTACTTTTTTTTGTAGACACCTAAGTAACTAAGCCTTGTTGATTATGAAATCCTTAAATTGGCCTTTGTCCTTCCTTGAACATTATACACCTTGACTGACGCAAAAAGCCTAAGTTGAGGGTGGCTACCAAAAGTGGTCCTGGTTCATAGGTTGCTATAGTGCACCTCAACTGGGCCAAAATCCTAAGTTGAGGATAGCTAGTGTAAAGGAGATCAAAATAAATGGGTGGAAGCTAGTGATACATAAAAAAAGGGAGAGATGTCATATGGGTGCTAGAAAAGATGCCTTAACAATGAGCTCAAAAAAGTGAGAAAAACAAAAAGGCAATGAGCTAAGAACTAGAATAAGGCACCCAAGAAAAGCTTGAAATAGGAGAAGAGGAGAATGAGTTGAAAATACTAGTGTTGGTAGAAAAAAAGTGTAGAGAACGCAGTATCAAGGAGGATCTTTAGTCACTATGTTCCCAAAACATCATACCAAAGCCCCCTGAGCCTACTTTACAAACCAAGAAAGTCCTATAGTGATCCTAATCCAAATAGCCGAAAGTTATAGTTGTGAGTATAAGGGTAAGCATATGATATTGGACATAGTGTTTGAATATCTATTATGAGAATGAGTGATCTTTGTGTCGTCTCAATCATTGAATTTGAAAATACCATTATGAGTGAGGCATGGAACCTCTTTGTGTGAGGGTACTTGCATTATATTGTTGATTCTAGGCTAAATCAGTTATTGTTGCTTAACTGTGGTTACCTTGCTTGTCATAGTTACACTATCACATGTATTGATCTGCATTGGTTTGTTTGATGACTATCTGATGTGCATTGCTAAGATGGTGTGGGTGCACTTGATTTTAAGATAACGTAGGCCATTAGACTAGAGTCTGCGAGTTACTATACTGCTTATGTAAATTGAGCCGCTTGAGGACAAGCAACAATTTTAAGTTGAGAGTGTTGATGTGCTGTCGAAATACAACACTTTTGATGCTTAAAACTTAGGATTTTGTGTGTTCTTAAAGCGATGTTAGTAGATTTGATGTGCTTTTATGTTTGTTTTGCATAATTACAGGTTTGGCATGATTTTTGGGTCTAGTGTGCTAAAATTGTAGATTTTGCTAATCCACAAAACCCTTTACAGATCGTGGAAGATTTCACAGGTCGTAGAAGAGATTTCGTAGAAAATTCCAGTGAAGAAAATTTTTCTAAACAAGACTCTACAAATAAGCATATGAGTCATAAAATATTCCATGAGTCGTAGAGTTGAGGTTGTACCCTGAGGATCAAAAAGTAGAGAAGTGTTGAAAGGTCATCAGACAGAACCCTCCATGGGTCATAGAATCCTATACGATCCGTAGATAGGTCTCGTAGAAGGTCACTCCAGTTTTGCAGAAGAAGATCACAAAACCCCGATTACGAGTCGTGAAACACTATATGGTGTGTAGAAGCTTTTCGCAGAGCTTGCCAACCCAATTTTTCTATTTTGATTTGATTTTTTATTTTAGACATTATAAATAGGTTTTTAGGTTATTTTTTGTGAAGTTTGGCAGGAGTTACAAATTTTGGAATTTTTAGAGAGAGAAACCATATTTTGTGTTCTTGATTCATACTTTCGATTTCTATTGAAGAGTTAAATTTCTCGTTCATAAATTCATTCATGTAAGTGATTAATTATGTTATTCTGTATTATGATTCTTTCATCTACACTGATTATGAGTAGCTAAATCCATAACTAGGGTTGTGAGAATCATGAAGAACTTACAAATTAAAATCGAATAATTTGTAATTCTTGAAAAGTGTGTACGAATGTATTAGTTACTTCTCTTCGTTTTGCATGCTTTTTAATTGTGGCCAACGTTAGGACTCGTCTAGTGTTACTTGCCAGATCAAGGAGATAATGAATAGGAAAAGAGAATAATTAACAAGATTCGATTGATATTTTCTCGTCTAATCAACCATACTTGATCAAGGGAAGATTGTACTGGGACAATAGGTAAGGGTTAGTAATGTCACACTGCGGAGATGGATCAAATCCCATAGTGAAATTTGTCTCTCACCTGGATCAAAGGGCTTGGTAAACTTAATTTATCGTTTTTCATCTACACACTGGAAAAGATTATAATTATCTGGTAATACCGAGTTAGGGAGTCATGGGGTACACATCACCCTAATTAACTCTTCTACTTATTTTGCGATACTTGCACTAGTCTAGGTTTACTTTTCTTGCAATTACAACCCCCCTTTCATGAGATAAGTAGGTTAATCATCCCACTTTACTGTTAATTAATCAGAAGTCCACCATATTCCTTGTGGATTCGATCCTAACCTCGATTAGATTATTTACTTGACAACGATCGCTTTAACCTTCAAAAAGGAGGTGTAGTTTGCACGACATCAAGGGGTTACTATAAGATTTCTTATGGATACTTGTGTTTGCACATCGTTTAGTTTGTGTTAATCATTGCTTGAGGAAAAGCAATAATTCTAAGTTGAGAGTGTTCATGAGTCGTGAAAATACGACTCTTAAAACGCTTTAAACATAGATTTTTTGTGAGTTCTCAAGCACTTTTGTTGGTTTAATGCTTGTTTTTTGCTAATTTGGAACTCGCTATTTTGTTGGTTTATTATTTATTTTTTTGCTAATTTGTAGGAAAATGATTAAGACATGAAAATTCAGATGAAATTCAGGAAAATGAGGAAAAAAGAACCAAAGTAATTTATACGAGCATTTCCACGGCCCGTACGACACTTCACGAAGCGTGGGTGGTGCCTTGGACTTGTCATGGGACGGAGTTGAGCGGGAAAAAGGTCAAGTGAAGGTCATATTCACGGTCTGTGAGGTCCACCGTGACCTCACACTTGGGCGTGTGGATGTATGAGGAAGCAAAGATGAAGTAAGACTGCTTCCTCAGGCCCTTTCACGGACCATGTAACCTTGAATGAGTCGTACAAGTCACTGTGTAAGATTACGTAACTCGAGCATTATCGTTGAAAATAAACAAAATCATGCAAAGGGAAGTCCACGGGTCGTAGACCACACCACGAACTGTGAAGAGGGTCGTGGAGATGAAGATGGCAGCCGACAATGGAGAATTCACAAAGGTAGGGTTCATGGGCCCTTTCACGGGCCATGAACCCGCCACAGCTTGTGGAGACCCTTCGTGGAAAGAAATGGAGATTTTTAGCTCAAGTGGAGGATCACGAACCAATTCATGGTTTGTGAAACATGTCACGACCCGTACAACTGGTCGTGGATCATATCAATTTTTATTTTCCTATTTTAAGTAGGATTAGATTTGTTTTCATGTAAAATAGGATTTTTATATTAGGTTTTTAAGACTTATTGACTGCTGAAACGAAAAATGAGGAGAGAACACAATATTATGCTAAAAATCATTGAGATTATTGAGTTTTGATCTTCTTTTTGAGATTTTAATCTGGTAATTTCTTCCATTATCAATTGTAAGTTCTCAATTATGATTTTTCATATTTTTGTGGGTTATTTGAATATGCTTGGCTAAACCCACAACTAGGGTTATGGGAACCATGAAAACTCAATAAAGTAGACAAATTAGAATTGAACTTTGGGATTGGTCATTGCATATATTGTAATTTTCTTTATCTAAATTTCCTTCATAATGAGTCGATGCATTAACATCATGCCCGTATTCATTGCTTTGACAGTTTTATCTAAGTGCTTGAGATCGAAAGGTGATAGTACTCTGGGATCCAGAGCAAGGATTAGGAAGTGACACATTCTGAGATCGGGAGGTGAGAAATGAAATACACCTAAGAAGGACTGGGAAGTGAATTAGGTATTATTTAACTTGATTTTGTATGCATAGATATGAACAAATTCATAAATTTAAATTGGCTATCCAGTTTAGCTCATGGAGAACATAATTCTAGCGTCATAATTAATTGATTCAAATTCAGCTATAATTAATCATCTGGCGTACTACATACTCTTATTCTAAAAACAACCCCTATTTATTTTATGCACGTTTGTTTTCTGGGAGTAGACATTACAACTGAAAAGGGTGCTAATAGATATATTCTCACGCATTCCCTGTGGGATCGACCTCAACTCTTGTTGAGTTTTATATTTGATCAACGACCACTTTACCCATCCTTTTAGAGTGTAAATTTGGGTGTATCACGAGTCTCACGAGCCGAGGCAGGTACATAGATAGATATGTCCCGCATGGGTTCCGGACTGATTATATCAACAGATGTGTATCGTCGGACAGACATGCATCATGATTATTTGATATTGCATCGCGTTGTTTACATTTCATAGCATTCATTCCATTTCATATCATTCTACCTTGTGATTATGATTTAATTCGATTATTGAGATTTGTTTATGAGATTATTATACCTGGACTATATCTATTGAGTATTTGAGTTACCCGGAGATGTCTGTTGTGTATCTTAGCGATATATTGAAATGGTTATTATGTATCTAGTCTACATCTTGTGATAATTATTGAGTACATTGTTGTTTAGTTTGTGTATGTATATTATTGTGGTTGTTCTGAAACTTTTATGAGTGCACGTGTATAGTTCCGTGGTATGTGAATGGTGTAGAAGGAGTATTTTATTCAGTATTCTTTACTTGTGTTTAGATCCTCTTACTGAGTGTATTATTTGGTACTCACCCTTGCTTCTACACTCCTGTATAGGTTATGAGCCTAGTTCCACTTGAGTTAGCATTCTTCTTTGACAGATCAAGTATCTAGATGTTCGAGAGGTAGCAGCTTGTCTATTTTGGGAGACTGTCGAAGTCTTTTATCTTATCATGTGTTCTATTTGAGACCTGAGACTCAGATTTGTATTTCATTTCTTCTGTACTCTTTTATTTTAGAGGCTTGTACATATGACATCAGTCTTATGATGATTTGTAGACTTGATTATCTCATGCTTATCCTATTTTATTAGACTTTATTTCTTCCGCTTTTAGTATTGTGTATTGAATTGAGCAAGTTTAGACTGACTTATCTTGGTGGATAAGGCAAGTGCCATCACACTCCATTTTTCGATTGTGACATTAATTGGATTCAACTTCCTACATGCTAAGAGACATCCTAACTATATGATAATTGTACTTAATATAAGTTATCTTTTAGAAGAGCTAATTTAATTTTTGAATCATAACATATACAAAAAAACAACTTCTTATTTCTTATTGGCAGTGACAGAGCCAGAATTTTCGTTAAGGGAGTTCAAAATTTTAAGAAGTAGATACACGAACTACGTGAAAGAGGTTCAACATCTATTATATATGCAGAAAAAATTATTTTTATCATATACAAATAATATAAATTTTCACCGAAGGGGGCTCGGATGAAGCCCCTACTCCCAATGTTACTCCCCCATTGTTTATTGGACTTGGTTATAACTTTCTGTACAAGTTTACATTTAAATATTATTACTTTTGATTTTCTTCACACCATTAAACCTAAAAATTTATAAATTAATTTAATTGTGAAGAAATGTTACTCAAAAAGGGCACATGAGAGGGGGGAAAACAGAAATACAATAAAATTATACCTAAATATGCAAAAAATTTAATATTTATATTTAGTGTTATAAAAGCTAATATGAAAGAAAAATATGGAGTAGAAAAATTATTTATATCAAAATGGAAAAAAGTGTAGATTTTCTCTCTTTTCACTAAAAATACAAGGCTATTTATAGTCATTTTTTCATGATGGCCAAGTGTCACTCTTTGCCAAGTTGCTTTGGCTAAGAGTGACACATGGTAGTGCATGAATAATTATGGTGACACATGGTAGTACATGGATAATTATATTTACCACCTATTTATAATAAGTTGATAATTTTAGGAATCTAGTAAAAGAAAACTATAGAATTTTCATATATTTTACTAGCCTAGTAAAAGAAAATTATTCAAATTTTCTTTTCATATATTTTAGAGGTTTAATAAAAGAAAATTACTTAATTTTTCTTCCCATTTTGTTTTAGGAGTCTAATTAATATTATAAAAATAATCAAATAATTAGTTTATTTTATAAAAGGTAAAGTTATGATTTAGAATTGTCCCATAAACTATAAACTTATGAATCAAATGCTTGTAGAAAACTTTTATCTATCTTTTTGGACTTTTCTATAGAAAACTTTTTCTATTTGTGGACTTTTTTATTTTTTTATTTTACCGGTTTTTTTCACATTATTTTGCCTTTTTCTTTTTGAAAATTTTAAAAAGTTTTATTGCTTATTATTTTAGAAGGTTTTTTTTTGGGGTCAAGTCTATTTTAATTAAAAAAAGATTTTTTGTACAGGAATTTAACCATGATGAGAAAATCTTCTCTATTTAATTTTTATTATATTTATTATAGTCAATATTTAATTTTATTAAAATTATAATACAATAATTGAAGAAAAAGAGTGAAGACAATTTTGTCTAAAGTGGAGTTTTTTTTAATAGGGAGCGAAAAATTCAAACAACATTTCTAAGGTCTTTATGCATTTAATATATAGGTGACAATTACAGTGCATGGACGTTCATCCAATATATTTACCCAAAAAATAGTCATTAGTTGTATAGACATATATAGTCAATGTAAATTCATATATAGTCAAAGTTAGATTAAGTGTTTGAATATATTGTAATGTATAATCAATGTATAACACATGTATAAGTCATTACATTGTATAGTCAATGTATATTTTCTATTTTTTGACACGTTATATTATATAGTCATATATATTTTCTATAATCTTGATCTATTTTTTATATAAATAACAGAGGGCTATATTTATTGACATTTAATTAGTTTATAGTATAAATTTAAAATTATCCCTAGTATAGATAGATGGCGTCTGCGTGGATTCCTAGAGCCCGTGTTTTGAGATAATTTTCACTCATGCCACTAGACCAGACGCAGATGTAATACATGAAACAAATTATCTTTAACAACCTTTTAGTTTAATCTCCATGTGCAAATTGAACAGTTTGTCGAATGTGATCATTTTTTTATCTTATTAATCTTAAATGGCCACACATCTATTGCATATGTACAACTTTCATTGGTGGATATGTTAGGACTTTAAAGATCCAGTATTCACTACATTAGAACGTTACAAGTCTAAACACACCACTACAGTATCACTTCTATATGCCCACTTTCCACTTCCAATTTTTATCTTTTCAGAGGCAAAAAAAAAAAAAAAAGAACTCCTCTGCACTAAATTTAATTGAAATGTCTTTAAGCCTATATTTCAACTAAATATCCATACAGTGCTTGTTCATGTCCATGATATCTTTCTCAGGTTGGGAATCTGAGAACTTATTTACACTCAAAAGGACAAGTGCTCAGCTATTTCCTTGCTGGGATGTTTGCAGTAAGTAAATTGCCTCATGACAAGATATAATACTTCTTGAAATTTTAATGGGTTCACACACACAGATATACTTCCATTTAAAACATTAGGTCTGGATGAACCCATTAATGAGCAGCTGCATCCGCCACTGTTCATAACAAGGGCGGTAAATTATGTCTTCAATTATTTGAATATCTTTTGCCTTGAATGGTAATTGGATTACGAAACCATATTTTAAATAAATATCCAAAGCAAAGCAGATGTACTGGCAAACTACAATTGACTTCAAATTTCTACAAGCTAATTATGCTGCAGATAAAGTCCAAGGAGCAGAAGGTATGCTCAAGTCAAAATGAGGATTTGTGGCCTTGCTGCACATCTTATGTCAAAGCTAAAAAACACTTACATTAAACCAATTTTCACAGGCAAAATGAAATGATACAAAAATAAGCCAAAATTAGTCACAAATGCTACTTATGCAGAAATGGCAAGGTGTTAGAAAAGGTTAGAGCGCAGCTTAGAGAGCCTATTAGGGAGTGTGTATCAAACAAACAAGATAATTAGAATGTATTTGGGATGAGACTTTCTACATATTGGACGGAAATCAGAATATACACATGCCCGAGTATCTGCCAGAAAAGTGCAGAAACATTTAGAACAAAAGCAAAAAGGAGCATTTAGACATTAAAAAAAGAAGTTTGAACAGAAACGTAACATGCAACTCTGAAGTTACTGCAAACAAAATTACAGTCTCACCATATCGTGAAATCATTTGTTTTTAGCTGCAACTGTTCTCTGCACTGTTGAGACACCATCCACAAATTTTGTCCGGAAGAGAACATTGGCATTGTTAAACATACCCTCTTTCAAGGATACAACAATAAACTGTAGAATCCAAAATAACAAAAATCAAAAAGGGCAAGTTAGCAAAAGCTACACAACAGTTAAGATTTTTCATCTGACAACTATTTACGCCAGAGTGGTCTTCAATTGTTAGCCACTAGATAGTCATGTTATGAGCATTACTAACTTTAATACAACTTTTCTAGGAAAGTATGTCACTGACATTATTTGTTCCTCTCCAGACCAAAAGAATTTTTCAAGAGATCACATAGCATTGTGAAAATTCAATCATGATAAATTAGTGAACCTGAGAATGTGGAAAATGACTCTTGATCATTCTTCCAATGTTCTGTGTGTGACTTAAGTCAAGAGCTGCATCAACCTGGCAAGCAATAAAGATGCAAATTACAAACAAAGTTTGTAGAAGTGGTCAAAGGTTCAGTATGCATTTCATATGCACCACTTTCCATCAGCAATGTCGGGTTGCATTGAAAATGCCCAAATACATAACAGAGCAACAATAGAGAATATTTATTCAATATGTTAAGGTGCTTTTTGACATCTCACAAGAAAACGATTGAGATAACAAATTATTCAGCAAGGCTAACTATCAATAGATTGATATTGATTATGCATACATAAATATACAGCACATAAATATACAGCAATTCTTAAAACTTCAAGTGAATAAGACACACAAATGGACTTTGAAGGAAACTTCATTTTACCATTTGACAGGCACAAAGGAGGAGATGCTAATTCAACTTTTTGGGTAAAAACAGTAGAGGTCAAAGAAAATTTTAGGTTATTCATGAAATGTTTGACAGAAAATATCAAATTAAATATGTTTTTTACTTCAGAAATAACTATGTCTCAATCCCAAACAAGTTAAGGTCGGCCATGTGAATCCTCACTATCCATGTCCAAGAGGATGAATTTAAATAATTGGAAATTTTTGAAGTTAGAATAATATTATTAATAGCCAGTACAAAGTACTTTGGTAGTTCCAGAGGAACTACAAATTCCTAGTTTGATAAACATCAAATATTATCTCAAACTATAGACCAGGTGGGTGAGAAGACATGCCTTATGAGTCAACCCTGTCTATCTTAGCTTCTTCTGCTCTATGGCTACTTCAATTAAAAGTATACAAGAGGAAAACGAATGAACATCACATTGCTTCTTTCAGTTGTTTTTTCAAATAGATATTTTTATCAGAGCATCAGAAGATATTTTCCTACACATACAAATTCCTTCATTAATTGTATCGTAATAGCGAGTGACCACTGCCATAAAACTACATGATGCACTCTGCCAAAATAGTAATTTGCAGCACACACTTTAGGAATCTAGATTCTGGAGCATATCACTGACATTACTTAGCATCTTATGAGTAATCAATTGTTTAATGATCAAATACACTTTCTCCATATAATAAATTTCAGAGCATATTACTTTAAGAAATTTTCAGTACCTCATCCAAGATATAAAGTGGGGCTGGCTTGAAAAGAAGCAAAGCCAGTATGAGAGAGAGTGCAAGTAGAGATCGCTGTCCACCACTAAGCTCAGATAATGATTGTTTCCAAACTGATCCAAATGCAACACGAACCTCCAAGCCATCTAAGAAGCTGCTTCCTTCAGGAGGATCTAACTTTGCCATTGTGCCAGGTAACAAAGTAGAAAATATGGATCCAAAATCTCTGAAGAAGTAAGAAATATTTAAGTGAGATTTTGTAGAATCTGAAGAATAATGTTTATTCTTCTTCCATTCAATACAAATATATGTCAAGTTAGCAGATCTTAAAACAGGTTATCATCACAGAGTGCATAAATAGGTTACCTGTTAACTTTTTCCCATGTAACTTTAAGTGTTTCCTTCTTCTTCTCATCAAGCTCCTCAATCACCTTTTTAATTTTTGATTTGTCATTCTGCAACAACACAAAATAAGTAAAAAAACATTACAGCGAAAAAATATATAGTTACACTATTATACTGACCTCGATAATATTCTTCTTTGACATTAAGTCATTGTACTCATCTTCAGCTTTTTCAAACATCGACATAACCTTCTTATTCACCCTTTTCTCAAGCCTTCAACATAAAATGGGAAGGTATAAGAACAGATAAACATAGCAGTATGATTAGACAAAATACACACACTAACTGTTATTATTTGGGAAGAAACAGTAGGTTCTGCAACATTGCATAAACATTTTTGAAACAAGTTAGAAGGTTCTCACCCTGCCTGATCAGCTTGAAGCTTTTCAAAAGTTTCCCTTGCGTCACAAGGATCACGAGATCCAAAATCATAATCAGTACCACTTCTTCCAAACAGTTGCTTCTCAGATGCAATCCAGGCATGTTTTTCTATTAATTTCTCAACTTTCAAGGAGCAATCTTTTTGTTCCATCTCCATGCGCTTCACCTGCGATGATGTTAGGATGAAAGAAGTTAGTATCCCATAAAAGACATCAAGGAGAAGAAGAACAAGCACACAAGGATTAACGGTCAGTAAACCTCATTTTCCATTTTCTTCTTCTCAAGATTGGTCTCACTAATTTTATTCTGAAGTCGCTGCTGCTCCTTGAGAATGCTTGTGATTTGAGAATCACACTCTTTGATCTTTAAACGAGCTGAGTTAAGTTCTGACTGTGCAAGGCCATGATCATCTTTCAAAGAAGCAACCTGCAAGAGAAAGTCAAGAAAACTCACAAAGAAAGTTAACAAGGAAAACAAATAAATGTCAATGTATTTAGTTTAGCAAGCAACTTTTCTGTTATGTGTAGAATGTCTGCAAAGATCACCTTTGCCTTTTGGGAATCCACTTCAGATGAAAGATCATCAATCTGTTTGTTCAGAGAAACTAACTGACTCTCAATGGATGTATGTTCCTGTTTGACTGCTTCCATCTCCATTATAAGCCTCTCCCTATCATTGGCATGCCCCTTGAAGAATTAACAATCATATCATTATGGATTAACAGATCCAGAAAATATTTATTTGCAGCAGATAAACTATGCATGGCAGAAGTGTTAACGATGTGAAATTAAAGTAGTATCAGTCCTAGGAGAGCCTCATCCACTCAGCTAAATTCCCAAATTGGTAAAATCATAGACACTGTCCTTTCTTCTGTTATTCCGATGAAAACCATTGCAATACTGTAGAAAACAAATCATAATAGGCAAATCAAAAGGCCTTCAGAACTAATAACCTGAAATCAAAGATACATCTATGGGAGACAACATTCAGGAGATACCACTGAGCACTAGGTTACATGAATGATATATATTGTCTCACTTCACCATTTCAACTTAGTATGACATTCAAAATTTTCAGATATACATTAGCACTCATTATCTTCTTTCACTTTTCTATTATTTTCTCACTAACAAGCTGGAAACTGGTGCAACACCAGTATCAAGGATTCATATAGCCAACCCCAACTAGTTCGGCTTTGGGGTATGTTGTTGTAAGAAGCTAGTTCGAGTTTGAGGCACGTGGTTGTAACAAGCTGGAGAATGCTCAAGTGCTACAAGAACTTTCACTTAAACAAATGATACAGAGCTTGAAATAAAAACCATAAACCTATCAATCATCATGAAGTAGCAACAAAGTGACAAACCAAAGATTGTGATATTGAGGTTGGTTACTTGAGTTTGAGGACAATAACTTCCCAATCATTAGCTTTCAAGTATTTTTCTTTATTCGTTATATTTTCCACGTAATTGAAGGGCCTTTTGCCATAAAAATTGTGAAATTTGAGAGGGGAAAAAGTAGTTTTTTATTTTCTAAGTGAAAATGGTATTTGGAAATTAGAGTTGCTTTTGAAATTTTATGAGTGGTTTGGAGTGAAAACAACTTTTCGGTATTTTTCAAATTTTATGGTCAAACATAATTTCCGAAATTCACCTGGAAAGAAGTAAAAATATTCATGGTCAAACAGCACGACTACTTACAGCATAAGAGAAACCAGATATTGTATTAATATGGACACTCATGACGGACCCTAGTGTATCACTTTCATAAGTGCTGGAAACGTCAAAGAAAACCAACCTTTAGGTCCTTCAGTGCAGACTGCATCTGACGTTTTATAGTCTTAATCTTATTTTCTAGATCTTTCAGTCGGCTCTCCCTGTTACCAGCATGGTCATGAATTGACTTTTCAAGACATGACACATTGGCCAGACAGCTTTCGTAGACAAGTTTTTTCTCTTCAACACCTGATTTTGCTTCTCCAAGCTCTTGCTCTATCTTTTTTACAAGTTCACCAAGCTACAGGCAAAATAACAAATGTAATAGATGTTACAAGCATTAACACAATTATCTTTTAAGAGGAAATAGAGAAGGCCATACAGGAAGTAACAAAATACCAAGAAAAAGGAAATACCACTGTCCAGCTATTAAAAAATGTTACTGAATAGGATAAGGTGGACAACCTTGTGATGCTCATTTTGTTCGGCCCTGCTCTGGGACAAAGACAGATCATATGATGCAAGTTCCAACTGAGCCTTAAGGTCTTTGAATTTTCTTTGAAGGGGAATGAGCTGATTAATCTGAATACCAGGAAGAATAAAAGTTGAGTCTACAAGTGAACCAAAAATAGATCCAACTTATCCGCATAAAAGTTCTAAAAAAGGCCAAGGGTCAGATGATCAAGCTCAAGCTTGTATCCAGAATTTGATTCTGCATTGCCAGACTGATCACTGAAAAGAATCGCTAAACATGATACGATAATTGGAACTAACTTTGTCACATACTATCCAGCTAGTGCTTAGTTAAGGGGAATGAAGCAATAGCTAATGAAAAAAGATGGTCATTGACAAACAATTAAGCAAGATTACCCCAAGAGAACTTTGAATATACCTTAGAACTTTCTCTTGTTTGACAATGATTAAACCTTAGAATCGGCAATATATCCATGATTCATTGACCCTAGCATATCTTAGGGATTCATGTGAAAGGCAAATAAATACATGTCACAAATGTAGACGAAAAATGTTGAGTGTTTCACATTGATTTGAGGATTGGAATAGTCTCCTTATATGGTCTTGGGCAATCTTCATCTCATGAGCTAGCTCACAGAGTTGCGTTATGTCCAAGGTCCATCTCTTAACATGATGTCAAAGCAAAACTCATTCTCACTGTCCTTTCTTGGTTTACCCAATGTTGAGCCACCACATTATGTTGTACATGTTAAATGAACAACGAGCAAAGGGCATCGAGAGTGTGTTAAGTGGTCCACATTGGTTGATGAATGAACCTAATCCTCACTTGATGGGCACAAGGTTCATTTTATTTTATTAATAGAAACTAAAGACCTACATGGCTACCCAACATACCATCCTAGAAATTCACCTAAATTGTGATTTATCCCTTTTCCAATCCCAAAAGTATGTATGACTGTTATTGATAAGACATGGGAAGAATAACTTGTATATTATTCAATAGTTACACATTTATAAATACAATAACATTAGAAGCTAACTAAGGAAAGAAATAAATAGGAAATCATAAAGATCTGATATCTATAGGAAAGAAATAAATAGGATATCCTAAAGATCTGATGTCTATCTATATCTTTGTACAATATCAAGAAAAAGATATGCATATATTTTGTAACACTCCCCCTCAAGCTGGAGCATATATATTGATCATGCCCAACTTGTTACAAAGGTAATCAACTCGAGTTCCATGCAATGC
>JBCEWC010012575.1:0-15742 GCA_038996855.1 Solanum aculeatissimum | reverse complement strand
GTTAGTTTGGTACTATGATGGCTTGATCGAGAGCCTTCGGGTTCTCCTTCGCCAGGTCACACCTAGACCCCCTAACCGGGTCGTGACATATGCAGAAACACAACCAGCTATATGCAACATGTATTCCTCATCTCAACCCATACACAGTACAGTTCTATACATTTCAACTCAATATGCCACAACTTCAGCTTAGTCTAATGTTTAGGGAAAGCCTAGCCTACCTGACATCAGAAATATCACACTCTGCATCGATCCAACTGATATTTTTCCCTCTTGGAGCTTCCAAATACCACTTCACTACTAAAAACACACTTCACAGGGTTAACACGATCACATTGGTTATATTACTTTGAGAAATAGGTAAAATAAGGCCAAAAGTGCCTAAAATGGGAAAAATAGGGATTATATTAAAAATTTCAAAAAAATCATGAAAACTATTCCCCACGCCAACTTGAGTCTATAGCAAAACATTTGGCCCAAAATGAACCCCAAAAGACCGAGAATAAGCCCAAAAATGCATTTGAAAACATTATCAGGAAACTATATTTTCCAAAACGCTTGGTCAAAATTCTCAAAAACCAGCAATAATCAGCGGACATCCAGCACATTACAATGTTCCCCTTAGAACATAGAACAATTAGGTTCAAATTTTATTCAATACCATCAAGATTTGGTTACGAAATAAAGATACAAAGTTTTCACCCAATTTGAGAACAACAACTTAAATATAAATGTTACCTCAAACTACATGTCAAATACCAATTTCAACCTTACCACGATGTTCCTTGAAAGAAACTGTGTCAAATGGGCCCTTGGATCACCAAAATCGTACATGAAATGCCCTTCGTACGTGTTGAACAAAATGTTGAAAATGGCTGATTCACATTGTTGAAGTCCATTTATAGACCTTCAGGCCCTTCTCTGTGAATGCGGATGGACCTCCGCGAATGTGGAGGCATGGGTCACTGTCCCTTCTCCGAGAACGTAGGAAGCTCTCTGCGAATGCGGAGCTATGCCAAGTTGGCTTCAGCATTAGCGGTACTGGCCTCCCGCGAACACAAAGTGCGACTTTAGCTTGTGCTGCACCAGCCAAGTTCCAATTTTCTATGGACATTCCCGAGGCTTCTGATGTCTATTTTTCACAAACAAATAGTATAACCACACTAATTTCAACGTTCAAGATTTAACGATGTAGTCAAATTTCCCAACAGATCCCTCTATGGAAAAATGAGTACCTTACTTCTTCGTAGCTAAAATTAGCTAAATGAACTAAGATGGACAAAATGCAACTGGATGACCTTGACAACTGGCTGAAGGTCATTATGGACTATTTTTGATATTTTAGAGCGGACCACACCATCAATTTTTGATTTCGAGTGCGTTAAGCTTAGTTTTACTAAAATGCCCTCTTTGCTTCCAATTGAGCTCATTTTACAACTTTCGACTCAAAATTACACCAGAACCCTCAATTCTAAAACCGACCACCCTCTTGGCATAAATTGGTTGTTTCAAAACTAAAGGAACCACCAGAATCCCATTCTGAGGCCATTTACTAGGGTTTTGATAGAAAACTCATTTTAGCAGCATTGGCTCCTCGCTAAGCTAAAACTTGCACAATTCTCAACCAAGACATCTAAAACCCATTTTGACAGTCCCAATAAACCAAAAAGGTTTGAGGCCACCACACAGAAGCTCGAATCAAAAGAAAAGTCACAGAAATACAAAAATGACCTGGAGGGTCATTACAACATCCCCCACTACTAAGACTTTCGTTCGCAAAAATATGAACACTGACATAGTTGCAAGTTCCAGTATGAACCATGGGCATGTCGATCATAAGGAAGCTCCGCATCCAACAATGATCTTTCTACTTCCTTTGCTATCCAAAAATCTAACCAAAAATTGCCCACCAACTAGCCAATTAGTGACAAACTATTGTTAGGGGCTCACATTTGCATGCAGGGTCAACACCCCTTTTCCTTTCTGTATAATCCACCCGACATCGCTATGAAACACTAACCAATGCAAAAATTACACAACAAGACATCTACTCAAATGACTCCCAGTACCTCCCTTCGCACCCAGACATCTGTATATCACTGTTCAAACATGGTCCTCAATAGTTATTTCCATTTAGCCTTCATTCTATAGCGTCTAACCATCAATTCTTGGCAAGAACCACGACAATCACCATCGATGTTTATAAGTCACCAAGTCCTTGCTACACAACATAGTAATCGGCCTAGCGAAAATAATCAACCACTCACAAAGGCCACCAAAAAACCCGATACAACCTCCAGAATGTCCACTGCCATAACCAGCCTTTACAATATTAGAAAATAATTTAACTCCACGAAATCATACTGGATTATAAATATCTTATCCAGAATACATCAGTGCAACATCGATATGTAGAAGACAGGATGCATAAAAAAAATAATCTAGAGGCAAGGCTATAGAATTGAGGTTAGGATTACCCCCATCTTCCAATCTGAATGACTTCTATTAATGGTATCACCTAAGAATTGTTCTATATCAAAACTTAAAATGTATAAATTGGCGTTAATAGTCGGTGCAACCTCTGGGTGCCAGCTCAAGGTTGTCCTCAATCTATCCCAATTACCCCCAAACCCTTGCGAAAGCATCCAGTAACAAGTTTATACCGCATGGGCTCGACTCTGTAGGCTCAAACTAGCTAGCTGGGGTACAACATCAACAAAACATCGTATGAACAAGTCAATCCTCCCCTAAGGAAACAACAAAACTGAGGCCAACCAACGATATCACTTGTCCTACACATCACAATCCTGAAGAATCATCATACCAAATCCCCCACTAATAACAGGGACTTTCTACTAGCTCAATTTTGACCCAAGATAAAAGAAATATGAAACCCGTACTCAAGTGGGCAATAAGCTAAGAAATGCACCTGACAAAGTAAACCATAACTAAATATAAAGCAACCCGACAAAGTGATCAACATCCCTACTGGAAAGTACAATTAGGAATTCAGACAACACCGTCTCAGCCAACTATCAATCACAACAAAACCCCAGGGTAGAGGGGTTGGTAGCTCAGCTAATAACATAATAATATCTGATAAAATAATAGAAAACCCAACTAAGCCTCCAGGTATAGCATTTATCCCATAATCTAGTCACCCAAGAATCAGGAGATCCGCATATCACAAGATCATCACAACAGAGCCATAACCATAGAGGCACAAAGTATAGCCACGGGTATATCTGACAATTAGCCACTTCTCACGACTCAAGAGTGGGACCTAGATGTGACATGGTGAAGGAGAACTCCAAAGTCCTTGATCAAGGCATCATAGCATCATCACACATATCATCGGTTCAGAAGCACGTATAATAAACAAATAGCACGTAAGTCTAGAATATTCTGAGGCTTTGGACTCAATCTATGGGGATGTTGCCGGGAATGGGATAAGCATGAATCACATAGCACATAGCAATTACGTTCTAAGGGGCAGGTAAGTATGACTCAAGATATGGGCGCAAGAAGGGTTAGGAACTTTCCACATAAGCACATTCCCAATCAAAACGTATCATAATAGCATAAGCGGAAACAAAATCATAGCATAAGATACCACGACTTAACATAGATAGCCGTATCATTGCAAGTAACAAAACATAATGTACAATAGAGTTTGATACATCCAATAATGCCTCTACATAAGATAAGATGGGGCCTCGATATATTCCGGACTCACCCTCAAGTCATGAAGTAAAGGAACATAAAATAAAGACAAAGGTAGATGAAAGTGGGTGTTTCCCTTGGAGTATAGGGCTCACCAAAAATATTAACTTCAAGAATCTCATTTAGTCATCCAACGGGGGATGAAATTCACCTCCAGTCCCTACATAGTTAGAGCATGTAGACAAAGAGTATGGGTTAGCACATAATAATGCACTAAGTATGCAGGCATGCGATGCATATGAACATGAGCCTACAACAAATTAGATGTCAAGGGCACATATATTGAAGGAGAATATAAGAAAGGATTGTATATCAATATGCCATGAAATCCATGGTGCATGAAATGCCATAATGCTTATAGTATAGGGGATAAGACCATAACCGACATCCAAACCCATGTGAGCTACAACATGAACTTGCCTGATGAGGCCTCCCATCGGATGAAAGAATATTACTTGCCAAAGGTAACCTACACCACACCTTATGACCCAGTTATTTCGGTGTGATGGCCACCTTTCTTATGACCCGGTCATTTCGAAAGGATTTCCATAACGTATCATATCATATCATAGCATACCTTACGGGAACACCCATTTCAGTTGCATAACCTATGTTGGCACATAGTTGAGAGAAAGGAGTGGGACCCTTGGGGATAGCACACTTACTACTCTAATCCCATTCGGTGCTAAGTCATCATCCCACAAGAATATATATACATATACTTACCTTTAAAATAGAATGGAAACACTTGACATCATACCATGCATAATTAGGCTTAAAGGCTAAATCACTTGCTTCATATTCATGCATACGTGACTAAAAAATCAAACACATTTTATAATCATACTTCATTGGGCTAGAAGCCAAACATATTTTTATGTCAAACTTTCTGCATAGGAGTAGCTCCATACTTGTCAAATCATATTGGTGTAAACACCCATGGTTGCTCAAAGAGCCAAATCATAGACATTATGTGATCATATTCTTGTCATAACCCATACTTGATCAAATCATAGTCATAAACATATTTGGGACTTAGCCCACATGATATCCTTCATGAAATCCATGTTCATACATGCAAATGCCATGATTGATGATGATAATAGCATGGGCAACTAAAATTCATAATTTAAATCCACATTAAGAAGAATTCATAAGAAATTCAATGTTAAATCAACAATTAAATCTCAATTTAGCACTACCCATGCAAGGATTAAAGAGTAAGGGGAATGCATACGTGTACCTTTCTTAAATCAAAGGAATTCATCAATTAAAGGCTTAGTTCATCTTGAAATCATTAAATAAGAATAACCCCCACTTCAATTTCACTAAATCATTCTTAACTTAAAAGATCCATTTCAAGAAAAATCATAATTCATCAAAATTTGAGAAAAAGGATTTTGGGTCTTCATGGTTGAAAGAGAAACCATGAATCAAGACCACATACCTTGAATTTAACAAGAAGATTGAGAAGATTCTGATGAAGACTTGAACTTTCCCCAATTTCAAGCTTGGTCTTCAATGGAAGATGAGAGAAAATTGAGAGAATTTTGGGAGAGGAGTTGAGAGCTTTAATGAATAAAAAGGATTAGGGTTCAATATAGGGGTTTTTAGGAGAGTTTAGAAAGGCTAAAATGGTCCTAGGAATAATTAAAATTACCATTTAGCCATTAATGAAATGGGAAGATAACTAAAACAGTCACTGACGGAATCACCCACATGGTCCGTGCAGTGGCTCACGGACCGTGAGCCCTACCATGTGGCTTAACTTGGTTCATGCCTTGGCTTGAAATCTTGGAAGACTTTCTGGACCACTCCACGAAAGTACTCACAGTTTGCGAAGCTACACACGGACCGTACACTAGTTCGTGGAGCCTCACTTGGTCTGGAGTCCTGGCCCTGGGGTCTAGGAAGTCTCTGGACCACTCCACGAAGGCCTCTTACGGACTGTGAGGTATCACACGGACCGTGAAGTGGTCCGTGGAGCTTCACTTGGTCCGGGGCCTTGGTCCAACACCCCTGGAACTTACTAGATCAGTCCACGGAGGGACTCAAGGGTTGTGAGCCTCCACACGGCCCATGGTATCTCCCATAAGGCAGTGCCTTAGCCCCAAAATAGCTTTCCTTTTTCCTAGAACACTTTCTTACACGAGCAGTCTCACTGTAATGGTCATAACTTACACATCCAAATTTCGAATCGGGTGAAACCAATTTTGTTGCAAAGATAACTCAGGGAGCTTTGATTTGATATGCCGTGGACCACACATTTCATCTCGTACCAAGAGATATGGCCATCCAAAGTCAGTCCTTCTACAAGGTTCCATACAAAACTCCACCAACATGATTCCTTTGAATACCACTTAAATGGAATCCATGATCATCGCTAATCATCCATAACAAGTTCAAAATAGACCTTGACCCACCAATACAAAGTTCAAAATTTTTTGGGTCGTTACACCTCTCAAATGCGTACAAACTAGAATCAGACAACCCACTCCAATAGTCAAGTATCAACACAATCATATGTACCAATCACAGGGTTTTTGGATTGCATTCAACCTTCAATAGGGTATAATCACAACACAAATGATAGTTACTCAGAATCCTACTAGGTATAACATACTCATCAACATCAGAGAACCTAACATGGCCAACCAGTAGGTAAGTGACATCGCTTTAACTTGACTACTCGAAGGCAGAAGGGGCAGTCGTCATCAGTATAATAACCCAACTTTAGAGGTTGGTGTCGATCCCCAAGGGAATAGTTGTTCAAGATAGAAATGATTCGTTAGATCAAGTAATTGTAGGATTTGGGGGGCTGTAATAATCAAAATAGAATCCAACTAACAAGTTCCAATTAATTGATTTTAACAACTATAAAGGGAGATGTTGGGATGTGCAGATATGGGAATCTATCTATCAAAAAGGTCTAGATACTTGACTACATGAGTTGATATTGAGTGAATAGGCTAGGTTACTTGTAACCCGAATCATCTATGAAAATAGGTGTTTTGTATAATTATGCTAGGATATCACACACGTACCATCAAGGACACGCTTGGCCTAAGAAGTTACAGCAAAACCCCTAATACCTTGGCCATTGCGTTCATTGAAATGAACTTCAACTGAAACCCTATAAGATTTTCAGCCATTACATCCATTTCACACTCTAATAAGTTTAACTATGATACCAATTAGAGATCTAAAACAAAACCCCATGTTTGCAACCTCAAGATTTAAACAATAATCCTAGGAATAAACATAAATTCACTCAAATCAACTATATATAAGTCAAGATATCATAGACCCAATCAATAAATCAAAGACCCATATTGAAAGCACACCCCCAACATGGGAGTTTTAGCCATACATAGTAGAAATTAAAAATTGATTACCATTCATAGTAAAAAAAGTCATGGGTAACAAGATTGAATACAAATTAGTTGATTCTTACCAGCTAATCTTCTCCAATTTGGTGCTCAATTTTCTCAAAACCCTAATCTCCCTTGTACTCTAAGAAGAAGGTTCTATGTTCTACTACTGATTGTTCTGAATTGAAAATTGAACTAATGACAATATACAATGTCCTTTCTAAAAGTTATTTTATAGTCTGTGTAATTATGTTAAAGTTTGTGCTGCAAAATGCCATTCGAGGTCAAGGTCAGTTATCGCTGAGTACTCTGGCGATGCACCGAATGTGTACTTGACCGCTTTCATGCGCGTCTTAATAAGGCTTCCTCCACTATAACTTTAGGTGATGGATTTTTACTCTACCTTTTCGACTTTAGGGATGCATTGAAATACTCTTCATATCGCCTTTCTGTCAGTGTTCTAGGCTTTGGGTTCTGCAAGGTTAAGTGATCACTTTGTGCGTTCGACGGATTACCAAGCATACTTTGCAACATCACTTTTAATCGCACTCTTTCCTCGACTAGGAACATTGGGTGCTGCATAATTAGGCAATATCCTGTGTGTTTTGGTGGATTATCGAGAACGTCGATGATTATGCGATTTTCACTTCCTTTTTGCACTTTTTCCCATTCTCTAAGATTTTACCAAGTCTTGCCCATTTGTGCACTTTTAACTCCATTTCCTGTCATAGCACATGCACATTTCTTAGTAGTTAGAATTAATATCACATTCAGTACAATGTTTCCTTCCAATTTAACACATAAATGAGTCCAAAATATGGGCTCATCAACACCCCCAACTTAAGCCTTTGCTTGCCCTCAAGCAAATGAAACATCGCTCTATCCAGAACAGAGCTTGAAAATAGGGCCACAGAGAGAAACACATATATTTTCACCATTTTCATCACCTTTCAAACTTCCACAAATCACTTACGTGACTTTGAAGCCTCAAGAGATGACTAAGGAGTAATCAAAACATTGGCTATTCGCACAATTGCTCATGTAGCTGCTAATCACTGCTTAAACATATCACCATTTTCCCTCACGCCAAAGAAGATCCTAAACACTCAAGTTTATAACATTGATTTCAAAGGATCTCTTCAACTCTCACTCTCCCAACTGAGAAATAGCATGTATACTTCTATCCATAGGCTTGCCCTTATTCTCAATTGGAGTTCACTTGACTTTCTTTCGGACTAGGATCCCATAGGACTTTACTAGGATTGTAATGTAGGGTGAAGGTTGTGTAGGATAACATATGGTCAATAGTAGCTCATCCCTCCTTAAACTCCACGTTCTTTTCAGGCACAAAGGTTCTTTTGATCTCTTCTTCATTCACCTCATCCTTGACATTTCTTTTGCTTTTAATTCACCACCCTAAGTGTCCCCTTTTGCACTCCTCTTTACAATAAGTCATTTTTCCTTCTTATTTCTCTCATGTTTTTTTTGGAGGGTCCTAAATTTTCAACTTTTGTTTTTCATTTTTTCTCTTCTTAGCTTTCTAGTACTCCTCAATGTATTTATTTACTCCTTGTCCCTCTTTTTTCGACTCTTTCATGGGAGACACTTTCTTCTTCCTCCTAACACCCCCAACTTAGCTTTTGATAACTGTTTCACTTTTAAGCTCAAGGAGGGATCGTAAGGAACAAAAAGAACTTGTCTTTCACAAACATGAGTGAATATTTCAAGGTTGCCAAAGAAAGGATAAAGGCTAAAAAAGGCTCACTAGGGATTCATTTCACTGTCAAGGGGTGACACTATAGTCAATTTGGACTAATGAAACCAAAGAAGGCCTAAGGTCATCTCCTAATCTAGAATCAACCAAGTCACCCTTCACAAAAAACTAGGCAAGTTCAAGATGATGCGCTATAAGTATTTCAACAAAATGACTAGCCCCACATTGACAAAATGGTTTGCATTCAAACAGTGGCAACACATTCCTAATTTCTCGATCATTCCATATCCAAGCTTAATTGCTCACATAGTCAACTCAAGATTCCTCAAATCCATTCGGGGATTGATTCATCAAGGGACTAAATAGTGTGCACATCCTCCTCGTCCATGATGCTATCTGAATTAAAGATATGGATCATCCATGATCAGAATGCTAAGGACTAGAGACATGACATTACATCTACACGCTTGTCATTTATGCATGGGGCTTTCCAAAATTTAAACTCATATATTCATTCAATCAGACCAAGCAAAAGAAATAATCAAAATAAACACTAGTTCTATTATAACCCAAATTAAAAATTATTTACAACTCAAGAAAAATTGACTAAAAAGTCCATCAATGGCACTATCAAACTGAATATAGTATCATTGTCTCAACAGAAATCAGAGAATACAAAGAACTTTCTCAAACTCATCCCCTCCTAACAAAATAAACATTACCCTCAATGTGCAAGGGACAACTAAGAGGTAAGCATAAGAGAGAGTAATGAGTGTGAGAATCCCCCTATCAAATCAAATATCATGTTATGGTGGTGGTGGAGCTGAAGAAGATGTCATGGGGGCATTGATGCCCTTCTTTACCGATGTGCTCTTAAGGTCGATATTAGGACTAACAGGCTTGGTCACACTAACACCGAAAGTACCAATCATGGACTGGTCTAGAGCAGAGACCACAATCACTGCCTTTACCATCTCATCCTCCACGTTTTCCAACTCTTCTTGGTACCTATGGTTGAGCTCAACTTTCAGCACCTCCTCATCAATTTACGGGGTGCTCACTTCTTGATTTTTATCACTAGTGTCACCCAAAACTTCCACATTTAGTCTTTCACTTGGAATTATAGTTGCATCTACCTTGAGAGGTGGATCTTCTAGCCCATTGAAAAACCTGCTCAAATCAGTGGACCGTAGGGATGCCATCTCTTTCTTCAACTGTTCAATGTCATATCTCAAAGAAAAAGTGTTCTTGGTACCACCACCCAATTTTTCAATGGCCAACACCCTATCCTTCAAACTAGCCAACTACTTCCCACGACCATCAATCATGGCCTCAATCCTATCCATCCTCAACTTATGTGCCTTATTTAGCTCTTTTTGTTTTTCCCCAGCTTTAACATATGGCTTCAAAGCCTTAGCTATGGACGCCTCCACTAATTTAGGGACAGATGATTCAACCCTTGTGGCCCAAAGATCAGCAACCTTGGCCAGCCAACCAAAAGCAAGAATATTGGCCTTTTTCTGAGGGGGTTGGTCATTTGTGGTTTGTGTCCTTGTAGATGGAGTGGGGATAGAAGTGGATGGTTAAGTAGGAGAGGAAGATGTACCTGTCTTGGTGTTCAACTCTGTAGCATCGGACTCGAGAGCTTCAATATCAACCACCAATGTATTGTTGACTGACTTCTTTCTAGCTCTATCCTCTTCATCCCTTAAAAACTCAACCTCGATCCTCCTAATATCAGTTGACACCGATGGAGTCACTTATACATTAGTCTTCTTTTTACTTGGGACTCCGACCTATTTGCACAGTGCAATAATGAGGCTTGGAAAGGGCAATGAGGTTTGTACTTGCTTTGCCCATGTGAGGATTTTGGGAGCAATGATTGCACCAAGATTGAGTCTTCGACGCTCCATAATACAACCCACCAATGCAGCTTTAGCATGTCGAAAAATCTACTCATTCTGAGACAGTATTAGGCTGTTGCTGATAAAACCAAATAGAAATTATGTCAGGACGTTCATCTCTTTATTCTCAATGAAAGATCTCTCCTTTAACCACGAAGAAGCTGGAATACCTATTATTGGAGCTAACTATGTCTTGATGTCATCAAAGGTTTGGAGCTGCAATAGATATTCCAAATGGCTCCGAACTTGAACTTTATATCCCAATGCATCATTGATATCAGCTTCTCCACATGGAAATTGTATACCCCGAACCTCTACAACATCGATACATTCTAAAACAATTGACACTCTACCTCTGCTTATAGGACTAACTCGCCCATAGGCTTCATAAAACTCATGAACTAAGGCTGGCACATAAGGATCCCGAGGCTTGGTATACTAACGGAAGTTATGGAACTCAATAGTCCTCCAAATCTCCGGATATCTTTCACTTAATCCTGTTATCAATAGCTACTTCTCCTCCAAGATGGTCTTGTGTCTTTCAGCCCTAAGCCTATTCAAGAACTTTGGAACTGTGGCATCTTGGGTCTATTGTGTAAGAGAATTATGGAAAGCCTTGGTTCTTGACTCACTTTTATGCCTTTTGGGGCTAGATTCACTTGGCAAGGGAGAGGGCTTTGTGGACTTGGCTAGAATATTCTTCCGCTTGGTCATTCTGCAAAATTTTACTTTAATACTCTTTTGAGAAGCATTGCCAAGAAATCAAGAACAAAATTTGATCATATGAATATGATTAGAATAAACAGGTCAGTTTTACCACAACTCACACTCGGCAATTCGTCGAGCAAATTGTGCGGTCAAACAGACTGTTACCTTTTTGCACACATTTTAGGCTTAGGGACATTATTACTTTCAGCGATATGTATGTGCATTCTGCGCTACACCGAGTTAACTCAGTGACGACAATATTCCATCACCGAAAGATACATCAATCCCTCAAGAAAATAACTAATAAAGGTGGTGTATGTGTAAATTAGGTGCATCGCCAAGTGCACTTAGGCGGTCGAAATGATCATCGTCTGTTATGACTGGCAAGTCCCAACATCCATTTGCTAACAACTTGACAATATCACAACTTGCATGGATTAAAAACACATATTAACCCACCACAATACATCATTGCATCATTAACCAATGACTATTATTATCACATGGTTTCTATGGCTATGCACTCAATCAAATAATGATTTACCCTTAAGAATGATGTCCCCCAATCAATCATAGGGAAAATTCAATTGTTCAAAAGAGGTTAAGGGTTACTCAGACTTCACCCATAGCCTAGAAAAACATTCAACCCAACAGGCAAGCATAAATCACCAATACATTCACATGCTCATGGCATGATTTCAATTGAACACATTTAAGCATCACAACAAGCATAGAGTAAGGGCCACAACCACGAACAACTCAATATTAAGCAAGAAATACACTAACTATGCATCTAACCCAGCTCATTAGAAACCTCAATTTAAAAAATTAGGGTAGGATACAAGCTTCCCTTGTCTATCTAAGATCCCAACCGGCACCTCTTCATGGGTTAAGTTCTCTTCAACCCCAACACCTTCCAAAGGCACAACCGACCAAAAGTTACAAATCCATTTCCCTCAAATCTGGATATGTCTTGGTGGATGTCGGGCCCAGCACACACAACTGACTTTGATACCATAGAATACCATCTCCCCCTTGGGAGGAAACCTCCACCCTTCTTTCCGCAACCAATCCACTCCATGAGTGACAACAAAATCATCCATCTCAAGTCCCACAAGACCATGAGGAATCACCTTATACAAGTCTGAGATAGAACAACCCAATAGCCTCCCTTTGAGAAACAATAGACCCTCACATGGGAGTAAAACTAAGAAGGGCTCCCTCCAAATTCAGGACTCAAACCAAGCATAACAGTCAATAGGGGAATCACAAGACATAAGTTTGAACCGGAGTCAAGCAAAGAATAAGCATCAAATTGAAAACTTTCAACTTACCAGTCACTATGTTCGGAGTCTCTTCCGTTTCTTGTCGAGCACGCAACGTGTATGACTCATTGTTCCTAGGAGCACCTCTTTGTTGATATTTTTGTTTGCCGTGATCCTTCTTAGCAACCTTGGGACAGCCAACAACTTTGTGACCCTCGTCACCACATCCAAAACAAACACCTAGATCCCTCCAACATACACCGCAATGATTCTTCCCACACCTACCACACTGATGTCGTAATAGTCCACCTCCAATCGAAGCCATTTGATCTCTCCTCACCTTCCTTGGACAATTAGAGACCTTGTGGTCCAAACCACCACACCCATGGCAAGCACCCAAAGCCTTTCTACAAACACCCTCATGACGCTTTCCACATCGGCCACAAGAAGGAATTTGGAGACCACCCCCAATTTGTGGCTTAGGAGGAGGCACCTTATGATTTGCAATTCTCACATCCGAACCTTGGCCTTGATGGAATCGGCCAAAACCACCACCACCACTTCTTGAGTTGGAGAACCCACCGTCAAACCAGGCCCTCTTAGCCTCACACACTCTTTTCTCCTTAAGTTTCTCTCCCTCAATTTGTTCGACATAAGTCATGAGACTCAGAATTTCCATTCCTCGATTTAGCATAGTCATACAACACTCCTTCACAACAAAGTCAGAAATACCCGAGATGAATTTTTGCACCCTAGCATGGGGATCCGACACAAGCATAGGAGCATACTTGGAAAGCTTAGTGAACCTAAGGGCATAGTCCCTCACCATCATGTTGCCCTGTCAGAGATTTATGAACTTGATCATCTTGGCCTCTCTAAGCTCAAAAGGGAAGAATCGATCCAGGAAGGCCATCTTGAATTCTTCCCATTCAACCTTAAAATTCACCATCCTCCCCACAAGCCATTGGTTGTACCACCCCCGTGCTACATCCTTAACTTGACAAGCCGCTAACTCAATCCTCTCCTCCAAGCTCATACCCAAGACAGTCAATCCCTTAGTGAGTTCTTCAATAAACTCCTAAGCATCTTCATCGATCTTAGAACCAAAGAACTCCGGAAGGTTCTTACGGGTGAAATCCCTCACTCTTAAAGACGGAGTACCAAGGTTCACAGGATTCACCGGACGAGCTTGGTTGGCCAAAGCTTGTGCCAACGTAGATACTACATTCCTGAACTCAGTACGGGACACCTGTCCCTCAACCAGTGTCCGAGGAGATAGTTACTCAACTTTGGGAGCCTGACGTGGAAGGGAAACTCTTCTGGGAGGCATTTTCTGAAAGAGCGACAAACGTACCAAAGTTTAGAAAGAGTCATCGTAAGAGCTCATGGCACGACATAAGGAAGAAGTGAAATGAGGTAATTCCTAAAATGTCATCATAGCCCCTTGTTCTTATACATGGCGTTCATCACACCCATGAATAAGACTCTAATCGACGCGGCATGTTGGACTCTGAGGATTATTACAAACCTAGGGCTTTGATACCATCATTGTCATGACCTAGATAAGGGGCCTAAATATGACATGGCGAAGGAGAATCTGAAGATCCTCGATCAAGCCATCATAGCATCATTACGCACATCATCAATTCGGAAGCGCGGAAGCTAAACGCAAACACATAATCTCTAAGAAACTCGAGACTTCGGACTCAAGCTATGGGAACGATATCGGGAATAGGATAAGCATGGATTCAAATAACACAAAGCAATTATCTCTAAGGGGACGGGTAAGTAGTTTCCACTATGGGGGCATACCATAATTATGGGACTTTCCACATAGGCACATAGTCATTTAAATTCTCCAACATTTATGTCATAAGCATAATAAAGGACAATTCTCATAATCAAGAACAAATAGCATAGTATTGCATAACCATCATGTTTAACATAACAAGTCAACGTAAAAGACTTTAGAATGGTCCAATAAGCCTCTATATGAATAAGAGGGGCCTCAACAAGGTTTGAGGCTCACCCTCAATACATAAGAAAAGTAAATGACGTAATATAAACTAGGTAGATAGACAGTAGCTATTGCCCTTGAACAAAAGGGCTCACCACTAGTAAAGTCTTCATAAAATGATCAAGCGTCATTTGGTAGAATGTAGATATCGTCTCCGGTCCCTACATGGTTAGAACATGTAGACAATGAATATGGGTTAGCACAATTAAGAACTAAGTATGCGGGCATACAATGTATATGACAACGTAGTATGGCCAAACAACATGTCAAGGGGACAAGTGATACGAAAGTAGTGCACGTAGCCAAGGATGAAAATAACAAGATGATATGCCATGATGCATGAGATGCAATCCTCTGATCAATATATAGCGGGGATGTAACCTCAATAGACAACATAGAAGACCCGAGCAAGACACTACCCAAATCCGGACTACTTGCCAAGTAGTACCCAAGTCACCCTTGAAACAAGGGGAAACATGACATGTTAATCCCTACTAGGGAGATAACCCATGGTGGCACATGGTTTGACAGAAAGGAGTATGGACCCTGTGGAGATAGTCCACCCGCCTCCAATCCCTCGGTACTAAGTCTCATCCCATGGGAATACATATATATATATATGCAACTTCAATGCGGAGACTTACATTCTTTTCAAATCATGCTCCATTAGTCAAAACAAAAACCATTGTTCAAAGTCCTGTTCATGCTTAGGCCAAAGGCCATCAAGAGGTTCCAAAACATTTCATGATCATTCCATGTCAATGCAATAAGAGTAGCCCCATCTATATAGCTTATTATATCAAGCCTTCAAAATATGTCACGGTGGTCCAAGCACCCAAGTATGCTCAAAGAGCCATGGAAAGAGACTATGTGATCACAAGTCTTATATATCAAATCATGTCAAGAGTTTCATCTAGAGTTTAATCATAACAACATTCCATGCATATGCCATGAATAATGAATAAGAACATGGGTAATGGAATTCAAACTTAATTTCATAATTTGAAAGGTAATTCATCATAAATCATGTGAAAATCCAT
>JBCEWC010012574.1:0-15742 GCA_038996855.1 Solanum aculeatissimum | reverse complement strand
TCCAAGGGCAACACCCACTTTCATCTACCTTTGTCTTTACTTTATGTTCCTTTACCTTATGACTTGAGGGTGAGCCCAGAATATGTTGAGGCCCCGTCTTATCTTATGTAGAGATATTGTTGGACATATCAAACTCTATTGTACGTTATGCTATGTGTTACTTGCAATGATATGGCTATCTATGTTAAGTGATGGTATCTTATGTTATGCTTTCGTTTCTGCTTATGTTATTATGATATGTTTGGATTGAGAATGTGCTTATGTGAAAACTTTTTAACCCTGTTTGCCCCCATTGCTTGAGTCATAATTACCTGCCCCTTAGAACGTAATTGCTATGTGCTATGTGATTCATACTTATCCCATTCCTGGTAACATCCCCATAGCTTGAGTCCAAAGCCTCGGAATCCCATAGACTTAAGTGCTATTTTTTTATTATACGCGCTTCCAAACCGATTATGTGTGTAATGATGCTATGATGGCTTGATCGAGGACTTTTGGATTCTCTTTCGCCATGTCACATCTAGGCCCTACTCTTGGGTCGTGACACTTCCAGGCAACAAAAGAACCATGAGAGGAACTATCCAACCCATGACTTAGAATTGGATATGGTGGTTTTACACTCAAGATTTGGCTCCACTATTTATATGGAGCACATGTCGATGTATTTACAAACCACAAGAGCCTGCAATATGTATTCACCCAAAAAGAGCTTAACTTGAGGTAGAGGAGATGGCTTGAGTTTCTCAAGGACTATGACATGAGCATCCTCTACCATCCAAGTAAAGCTAATGTTATTTCTGATACTCTTAGCAGATTATCAATGGGAAGCACTACCTATGTGGAAGAAAAGAAGAAAGAGTTGGCTAAAGAGGTACACAGATTAGCATGATAGTGAGTCCAACTTGAGGAGTTTAACGAAGGTGGAGTCGATGTTCAAAATGGTTCTACATCATCTCTTATAGTAGAGGTGAAGGAAAAGCAAGACTGAGACCCTATCTTACTTCAATTGAAGGAAGATGTACATAAGCAGAAAGTAATGACATTCATCAAAGGAGGAGATGGGGTATTGAGATACCGAAGTAGATTATGTGTTCCAAATATTGATGGTATTCGAGAAAGGATCATGTAAGAAGCTCATAACTCTAAATATTCCATCCATTCAAGATCTACCAAAATGTTCCGTGACTTGAGAGAGGTTTATTAATGGAGTGGGATGAAGAGAGACATTGCAGAATTTGTTTCTAAGTGTCCAAACTACCAACAAGTAAAAGTTGAGCACCAAAAGCCATGTGGAGTAGCCCAGAATTTTGAAATTCCAGAATGGAAGTGGATGGTAATCAATATGGATTTCATTATAGGCTTATCGAGGTCTCGCAGACAGCATGATTCGATCTGGGTGATTGTTGATAGGATGACTAAATCATACCACTTCTTGGCGATAAAGACTACTAATATGGAAGAGGACTATGCCCGATTATATATTCAAGAGATTGTCAAGTTATATGGAGTTCCTTTGTCCATCATATCAGATGCGAAGCTTCAAGTATTTTCCTATGATGTATATGCCTTGTTTGACCTAAGTGCCACTTTATCATTTGTGACTCTATATGTGGCTTGCAAGTTTGAGATACTGAATGTCTTCTTGAGCCCTTAAGTGTTTCTACTCTTACTGGTGAGCCTATCCCAGCTGAAAGGGTTTATAGAGATTATGTAGTATCTATTTATTATAGAGATACTCTTGCAGATCTGATTGAGTTAGAGATGGTTGACTTCGATATGGTCTTTGGCATGGATTAACTTTATGTATGTTATGCCTTTGTCAACTATAGAACCTAAATGGTCAAGTTCCAATTTTCGAATGAGCCTGTTATAGAATGGAAGTGTAGTTCTGCAGTGCCTAAGGGTAAGTTTATTTTCAACCTTAAGGCCAAAAAGTTAATTTTGAAAAGGTGTATTTATCACCTTGTGTGAGTTAAGACTGATGGTGTAGAGTCTCTACCTTTTGAGTCAGTTCCAATTGTCAATGAATTTTCTGATGTCTTCCCTGATGATTGGCCTGGAGTCTCTCCTGATAGGGAGATCAACTTTGGGATTGATATTCTCCCGATACTCATCCCATCTCTATTACTTCGTATAGAATGGTTCCAACCAAGTTAAAAGAACTGAAGGAGCAGTTGAAAGATCTCTTAGATAAGGGCTTCATTAGACCGAGTGTCTCTCCGTTGGGCGCTCCTGTCTTATTTGTTCAAAAAAAGGATGGTACCCTCAGGATATGTATAGACTATTGCCAGTTCAATAAGGTGACCATTAAGAACAAGTATCCCCTTCCAAGAATTGATGACTTGTTTGACCAACTTCAGGGTGCCACAATTTTCTCTATGATAGACCTTAGATCAGACTATCACCAGTTGAAAGTGAGAGAATGTGATATTCTGAAGATGGCTTTTTGAACCCGATACGATCACTTTCAGTTTCTAGTAATGTCCTTTGGACTGACCAATGCTTCTACCGCTTTGATAGACTTGATGAACAGAGTGTTTAGACAGTATCTTGACATGTTCATGATCGTGTTTATTGATGATATCTTGGTATATTCCAGAGATGAGGAGGAGCATTCTAATCACCTTAGGACCGCTTTGCAGACGCTCAAGGATAATGAGTTATATGCAAAGTTTTCAAAGTATGAGTTCTGACTTAAATCTGTGGCATTTCTGAGCTATGTGGTTTCAGGTGATAACATACGAGTGGATACTCAAAAGATCGAGGCAGTTAAGAATTAGCCTAGACCAACCTCTCCCACAGAAATAAAGAGCTTTTTGGGTTTAGCAAGCTACTAACGTAGATTTATTGAGAGATTTTCTTCCATATCCATACCATTGACTAGAATGACTCAGAAAAAGGTCAAGTTTCAGTCATCTGATGAATGTGAGAAGGTTTTCCAAGAGTTTAAAACAAGGCTTACTACTGCCCCAATGTTGACCTTGCCTGAAGGGACCGACGGATTCGTGATTTATTGTGATGCTTCAAGAGTGGGATTGAAGAGTGTATTGATGCAGAATGGAAAGGTTGTCGCTTATTCTTCTAGACAGATCAAGGTCCATGAGAGAAATTATCAAACTCATGATCTTGAGTTGGTTGCGGTGGTATTTGCATATAAGATTTGGCACCACTACTTGTATGGGATGCATGTAGATGTGTTTACTGATCACAAGAGCCTGCAATATGTATTCATTTAGAAAGATCTCAACCTGTGATAGAGAAGATGGTTGGAGTTGCTCAAAGACTATGACATGAGCATCCTTTACCATCCAGGTAAAGCTAATATTATTGTCGATGCTCTTAGCAGGTTGTCAATAGGGAATACGACCCATGTTGAGAAAGAAAAGAAAGAGTTAGCAAATGAAGTGCATAGATGGCTCGATTAGGAGTCCAACTTGAGGAGTCTAACGAAGGTGGAGTTGATGTTTAAAATGGGTCTGCATCATCTCTTGTAGTGAAGGTGAAGGAAAAGCAAGACCAAGACCCCATCTTGCTACAATTGAAGGAAAATGTGCTTAACAAAAGGTGATGGCTTTCTCTAAAGGGGGAGATGAAGTATTGATGTATCAAGGCAGATTGTGTGTTCTAGATGTTGATGGTGTTTGAGAGAGGATCATGGCAGAGGCCCATAATTCTAAGAGGCCAGCCCATAATTCTAAGTATTCCATTCAGTTGGGATCAACTAAGATGTACCACGACTTGAGAGATATTTATTGGTGGAGTGGGATGAAGAGGGGCATTGCTGAATTTGTTTATAAGAGCCCAAATTGCCAACAAGTTAAAGTTGAGCATCAAAGGCCATGTAGAGTATCTCAGAATTTTGAGATTCCAGAATGGAAATAAGAGATGATTAATATGGACTTTTTTATAGGCTTATCGAGGTCTCACAGACAACATGATTTAATTTTGGTGATAGTTGATAGGATGACTAAATCTGCACACGTTTTGGTAGTAACGATGACTGACACAACCAAGGATTATGTCCGAATATACATACGAGAGATTGTTAGACTTCATGGAGTTCTTTTTATCTATCATCTCAGATAGAGGAGTCCAATTTAATACACAATTTTGGAGATCTTTCCAGAAAGGCTTGGGTTCGAAGGTGAATCTTACCACTGCTTTTCACCCACAGACTGATGGTCAGGCAGAATGCACAATTTAGACCCTAGAGGATATGTTGAGATCTCGTGCCATTGACTTTAAGGGTAATTAAGATGATCATTTACCTCTGATTAAGTTTTCCTACAACAACAACTTCCATTCAAGCATTCAGATGGCTTCATATGAGGCCCTCTATAGGAGGAGATATAGATCACTAATTGAATGGTTCGAGGTAGGTGAAGCAGGATTGATTGGACCAGACTTTTTACACCAATATATGGAGAGAGTAAAGATTATCCAAGAGTAATTGAGAACTGCCCAGAGTGGCCAGAAGTCCTACACTGATATTAGGAGAATGGACCAAGAGTTCGAAGTGAATGATTGGGTATACTTGAAAGTGTCACCCATGAAGGGTGTAATGAGGCTTGGGAAGAAGGGAAAGTTGAGTCCTCGATACATTGGTCCTTACTAATTTATGAAGAGAGTGGGAAACGTAGCTTATGAGTTGGAGATACTACAAGGGTTGACAACCATCCATCTGGTCTTTCACATTTCTATGCTTAAGAAGTATTTGAGGGATCCATCCTTGGTTGTGCCTATTGAAAGAATTAGAGTGAAAGATAGTTTGAGTTATGAAGAGATTCCAATCCAAATCCTGGATCGTCAAGTTCGCAAGTTGAGAACTAAAGAGGTTGCATCAGTAAACGTGTTGTGGAGAAGTCAATCTGTTGAAGAAGCCACATGGGAAGTTGAAGAGGATATAAAGTCTAGATACCCTAACCTATTCGTGCCTCTTAATGATGAAATTGATGGTAATAATTCATTTCTATCCTCTGGGTCACTTTTCCATTGTTGAGTTGAGTCCTTATTTCTAAGTTGATGTCCCTCTCGAGTCCATGAGTATTTGAGTATGCATGTATTGAACTGTATTCTTTCCTAATGGTGATGTTAGAGATAGTCTTTCAATTTTGAATCATGAGTTGAAGTTAATTGCTGGAGTATGAGTATTTGAGTATCCGAGTATTTGAGTTCTTGATAATGTTCTTGCTTAATAAAATAAGCCTTAAGTTACTCATCATTCGAGGATGAATGATCCCACGGGGGAGATATTGTGACACCCCATAACTCTATTCTTACATGTACCCACGTTTCAAGACTCATTCTTATATGTGGAGTGCGTATTAGGGTCACAGAGACTTCTAACACTTAGACAAGTTCAAAACCTTCCTATAAATTGAGTTTATAGTGATAAATTATGCAAGAGTCAATTTTAAATGATCATAACTCTTATTACACAAAGAATTAGGCAGCCTATGACCTGCCAAATGAAAGCTCTTTGAATTATATTTCCAACTCAACTTGTTTCACCTTATTTGGAGTTTAGAGTCAAAAGTTATGGTCATTTTAATGAACACTGCCAGAGCAGGGAATTCCACGAAACCATATACGGGTCGTGAATTGAAGTATGACCCGTAAAGTTAGGTTTCGTGGAAAAGTCCAGAAAATTAATTTTTAGCTCCAGACTTCACGAATCCATCGACGGGATGTAAAGTAATAAACGGGTTGTGGATAGGCCTCGTGAAAGATTCAAGTAACCTAAAAAATGTGCCCAAAAGTTTATGGAAGTGACCCACGAGTCGTGGAACATTCCATGAGCCCTAAAAGTGGCCCGTGGACATCTTTTAACAACTTTTTCTAAAGGATTATTTTTGTCTTTTCCCACCTTTTTAAAGCCTAGACTTGACGTTTTTATACCTAAACAAGTCCTAAAACCTATTAGATCACCTCTTTCACGATAAAACTCATCCTTCAATCGTAGAACAAGGTTCCAAGGGAGAAAAAGATTAGGGTGTAAAGCACAAACTTGAGAGTTCTTCCAAACAGTTCTAATATCCAAATTTCCAGGTATGTAAGGCTAATTAAAATATAGATTTTGTTCTTCCATGTGCCCTATAGACCGAGTTATTAGAGTTGTGAACAAATTGAGTTTTCATGAATTAATTACTTGAAATAGATGATTTTACTTTTCTACATGAACCCTAACATGAATTATTGATATTTTTGCATATTACACTTAAATGGGCATGCATGAGTATAAAATTGAGCCTAATAAAACTTTGAAATCCGTGAATGGTGTAATTCTACTTTTGTTTTCCTGATTGATATGAGTAGAATGACACATGATAAAGTCCTTATGAGTTGAGAGATGAACTTCGAAAGAATGAAATCAAAGAGTTGATGGTTGATGTGATGAATTGAGTTGACAATTGTCCAATGAGACTAGATGAATGAGTTAACCATAAGGTTGATGTCTTATGAGCATGTTGAGTCTTGGAAGGAGTATTGAGCACCGAATTGAGTAAGAGTAAGTCCAACTTGAACTCAATAATTACGTTGCCAACGTAAGAGAGGATTGAACTGTAAAATTGGATGTTTCCTTATTTTCCCGAAAAGAGAACTTGATGTTATTATTGTGGATATACTGATGGTATATTCTTTAACCTGGCAAGGTATTGGATGGATGTGGCAACAACATCGCTTCGTTGTATCATCACCGGCTCATAGGTGATGGATGTCGATTAGAGAAACTCCCAAATAGGCCTTGATAGAACTCTGAATGAATTGAATTAGATGATATAAGAGTGATCATTGTCTAAACTATATCTCTTACTTTAGACTTTTGACTTGATGATTGAGCTTCCTATTTCTTGAGTTGAGTTATTTTTAGTTGATGTTATCCTGTCTTTATATGTTTTATTTTGTCATTTTATATACCAGTACATTCCACGTACTGATGCCTATTTGGGCCTGCATCTTTTCATGATGTAGAGGCAGGTACTAGTGGTCAACAACGGGCGCTTCATTGAGGACCTAGTTACGTTCAGTTGATTTTGTGAGTCCTTCCCTACTTTTGGAGGATACTATGTTTCTTTCTAACTTCGAGTTTAGGCTTGTTTTATTTTATTTTAAGGTAGCCATGGACCTGTCATTGTCACCAATCAATTAGATGTTTAGAAGCTTCGTAGACTAGACCGACGAGTTATGTTTTGATATTATTTCTTGACTAGTTTCTTTTGCACTAGTCTTGCTTAGTTGATAAATAGATGGTTTGGGATTTGGCCTTCGATTTCTGTATTATCACTGCAGTTCCTTGAGTATTATGTATCATTGATGTTTTCTGCCATTAGAATGTGATTGAACGAATGTGATAAGGCCGAGTGGTTCATTTGGGGGCTAACAATAGTCTCTGAGTGCCGGCCACGCCAAGGGTACCCTCCCAGGGCATCAAAAACTTGGTATCAGAGCACAGAGTTCAAGTGTCCTAGGGAGTCTATGAAGTCGTGTATAGTAGAGTCTTATTTATGGGTGTGTTATGCACCACACTTTATAAGCAAGAGGCTATAAGACACTAGGAATTGTTACACTTCTCTTGTATTCTGAGTTCGTGCGATATTGTTTAACTCTATGAAAATATCTATCTGATTCATGTGTTACGCATTTGTAGACAATGCCTTTTAAGCGTACTTCCACCTAAAAAGATCCTTCAGCCTCCAATGCCATGAATCCCCCTGCAGAGATTCCTACTTAGATGGAGACGAGGGTCAAGGTCGACTAACTAGAGCCAGCGGTGTTCCACAAGCACCCATTACTCCACTTACTCCTACTACAAAAGTTAATTTCAGAGGAGTTATCACTATGCTCACCTAACTAGTAGCTACTCAAAGTGGGAACCTCTAGCTCCCAAGAGACAACTGCTGCAACCAGACTTAGAGATTTTCTGAGGATGAACCCGCCAGTCTTCATTGGGTCTAAGGTTGAGGAAAACCCCCGGAGCTTTGTTGATGAGATATGGAAGGTGTTGAAAACTATGCATGCGACCGAGACTGAGGAAGTTGAACTTGATTTCTATCAACTTAAGGATGTGGCAAATGTCTGGTACAATCAGTGGGAAGTAAGCTGAGGTAAGGATATTGAACCTACCATTTGGAGTGATTTTTAGAGTGCCTTTCTTGACTACTTCTTTTCACGAGAGTTAAGGGAAGCAAAGGTTGAAGAGTTGTCAACTTGAAGCAACAGGGGATGACTGTCAAAGAATATAGCCTCAAGTTCATACAGTTATCTAAGTATGCTTCAGAGATGGTCCATGACTTGAGATTTAGAATGAGAAAGTTCATATCTGGCTTGGGTAAGCATGTAAAAAAGGAGTGTAAAGTAACATTGCTGATTCTGGGCATGGACATCTCTAGAGTTATGGTCTATGCATAACAACTTGAGGATGATAACAAGAGATATAAGGAGGAGAATTTGAGCAAGAAGACTAAATCAGCAGGGCATGAACCTAGCCAGTAGAAGCAAGGTAAGAGAGGATAGGTCCTTTTTTTCAGAAGAGGTCTTCAAACTATGCACCATCCTCAGGAAGTGCACCAACTCCGAGTAATAGGTATGAACAGAAGTCACAGGGCTATCAATATTCCAAAGCTTAGGGTTCTCGATCCCAAGATAGTATGGCTCAAGGCTCGAAGGGGAAACCACCATGTGGCAAGTATGACAGACTCTACCTAGGTGAGTGTCGAAAGGGCATAAATGCTTATTTCAAATGTGGATAGATTGATCATTTCCAGAATGAGTGCCCAATGAGAAAGTGGGGTAAGGGAGCTAATATAGCTCAGTCTTCGATAGCACCACAAACTAGTGGTAATAAGAGAGGTGTTATTACTAATACAGGCGGGGGTACAAACCTTCTATATGTGATAGACAATCGACTGGATTAGGAAGTTGCACCAAATGTTGTCATGGGTATGCTTCGAGTCTTTTCCTATGATTTATACGCCTTGCTTGACCTAAGTGCCACTTTATCATTTATGACTCCATATGTGGCTAGTAAGTTTGAGATCCTTCCTGAATGTCTTCTTGAGCCCTTAAGTGTTTCTACTCTTACTGGTGATCCTATCCCAACTGAAAGGGGTTATAGAGATTGTGTAGTGTCCATCTATCATAGAGATACTCTTGTTGATCTGATTGAGTTGGAGATGGTTGATTTTGATGTGATCTTTGACATAGATTAGCTTTATGCTTGTTATGCCTCTGTCAACTGTAGAACTAGGATGATCAAATTCTAATTTCTAAATGAACCTATTATAGAGTAGAAAGGTAGTTCTGCAGTGCCTAAGGGTAAGTTTATTTCCTGCCTTAAGGCCAGAAAGCTAATTTCTAAAGGGTGTATCTGTCACCTCGTGTGATTTAAGGCTAATGATGTAGAATCACCACTTTTTGAGTCAGTTCTAATTGTCAATGAGTTTCCTGATATCTTCCTTGATGATTTGCCTGGAGTCCCTCCTGATAGGGAGATCAACTTTGGGATTGATGTTATCCCCGATACCCAGCCCATATATATTCCTCTGTATGGAATAGATCTAGCCGAGTTAAAAAAATTAAAGGAACAGCTGAAAGATCTCTTGGATAAGGGCTTTATTAGGCCGAGTGTCTCTCTGTGGGGTGCTCCTGTCCTATTTGCTTGAAAGAAGGATGGTACCCATCGGATATGTATAGACTATCGCCAGTTGAATAAGGTGACCATTAAGAACAAATATCCCCTTCCACGAATTGATGACTTATTTGACCAACTTTAGGGTGCCACTATTTTCTCCAAGATATTCCTCCGATCAGGCTATCACCAGTTTAAAGTGAGAGAATGTGACATCCTGAAAATGGTTTTTCGAACCCTATATGATCACTTTGAGTTTCTAGTAATATCCTTTGTACTGACCAATGCTCATGTCGCTTTCATTGACTTGATGAATAGAGTGTTCAGACAGTATCTTGACATGATCATGATTGTATTTATTTATGCTATCTTGGTGTAATTCAGAGATGAGGATGAGTATGTTAATCACCTTAGGACCTCTTTGCAGATTCTCAAGGATAATGAGTTATATGCAAGGTTTTCGAAGTGTGAATTTTGGCTTAAAGTTGTGGCATTTCTGGGCCATATGGTTTCGGGCAATGACATACGAGTGGATACTCAAAAGATTGAGGCGGTCAAGAATTGTCCTAGACCAACCTGTCCCACAGACATAAAGAGCTTTTTCGATTTAGCAGGCTACTACCATAGATTTGTTGATAGATTTTCTTCCATATCCATACCATTGACTAGACTGACTTAGAAGAAGGTCAAGTTTTAGTGGTCTGATGAATGTGAGAAGGGTTTCTAAGAGTTGAAAACAAGGCTTACTACTGCCCTAGTGTTGACCTTGCTTGAATGGACCGACAGATTCATGATTTATTGTGATGCTTCAAGAGTTGGATTGGGGAGTGTATTGATGCAGAATGGGAAGGTTGTCGCTTATGCTTCTAGACAACTCAAGGTCCAGGAGAGAAATTATCCAACTCATGATCTTGAGTTGGTTGTGGTGGTATTTTCACTTAAGATGTGGCGCCACTACTTGTATGGGGTACATGTAGATGTATATACTGATCAAAAGAGCCTACAATATGTATTCAACCATAAAGAGCTCAACCTGCAGCACAGAAGATGGTTGGAGTTGCTCAAAGACTATGACATGAGCATCTTTTACCACCCAGGTAAAGATAATGTTGTTGTTGATGCTCTTAGCAAGTTTTCAATGGGCAGTACGACCCATGTTGAGGAAGGAAAGAAAGTGTTAGCAAAGGAAGTGCATCAATTGGCCCGGTTAGGATTCCAACTTGAGGAGTCTAACGAAGGTGGAGTTGATGTTAAAAATGGGTCTGCATCATCTCTTGTAGTAGAGGTAAAGGAAAAGCAAGACCAATACCCCATATTGCTACAATTAAAGGAAGATGTGCATAAAAAAAAGGTAATGTCTTTCGCTAAAGGGGGAAATGAAGTATAAAGGTATCAAGGCAGATTGTATGTTTCAGATGTTTATGGTGTACGAGAAAGGATTATGGCAGAGGCCCATAATTCTAAGTATCTCATTCATCAAGTATTAACTAAGATGTACCATGACTTGAGAGAAGTTTATTGGTAGAGTGGGATGAAGAGGGGCATTGCTGAGTTTATTTCTAACTGCCCAAATTACCAAGAAGTTAAAGGTTAGCATCAAAGGCTCTGTGGAGTAGCTCAGAAGTTTGAGATTTTAGAATGGAAATGGGAGATGATCAATATAGACTTCGTTACAAGCTTACCAAGGTCTCGCATGCAGCTTGATTCAATTTTGGTGATAGTTGACAGGATGACTAAATCTGCGCATTTTTTGGTAGTAAAGACGATTGACATGGCTGAGGATTATGCCCGACTATATATAACAGAGATTGTTAGACTGCATGGAGTTCCTTTGTCTATCATCTAAGATAGAGGAGCCCAATTTAATGCATAGTTTTGGAGATCTTTCCAAAAAGGTTTGGGTTCGAAGGTGAATCTTAACAACACTTTTCACCCTCAGACTGATAGTCAGGTAGAATGCACAATTCAGACTATGAAGGATATGTTGAGATCTTGTGCCATTGACTTCAAGGGTAATTGGGATGATCATTTAACTCTGATTGAGTTTACCTACAACAACAACTTCTATTCGAGCATTCAGATGGCTCCATATGAGGACATCTATGGGAGGAGATGTAGATCACCGATTGGATAGTTTGAGGTAGGTGAAGAAGGATTGATTGGACTAGACTTGTTACACTAAGCTATGGAGAAAGTAAAGATCATCCAAGAGATATTGAGAACTGCCCAGAGTCGCCAGAAGTCCTACATTGATATTAGACAAAGGGACCTAGAGTTTGAAGTGAATGATTGGGTATACTTAAAAGTGTAACCCATGAAGGGTGTAATGAGGTTTAGGAAGAAGGCAAAGTTGATTCCTCGATACATTAGTCCTTACCTAATTGTGAAGAGAGTGGAAACGTAGCTGATGAGTTGGAGCTACCACAAGAGCTGGCAGCCATCCATTCGGTCTTTCACATTTCTATGCTTAAGAAGTATTTGGGAGATCCATCCCTGGTTGTGCCTATTGAAAGCATTGGAGTGAAAGATACTTTGAGTTATGAAGAGATTCCAATCCGAATCCTGGATCGTCAAGTTCATAATTTGAGAAGTAAAGAGGTTGCATCAGTAAAAGTATTGTGGAGAAGTCAATCTGTTGAAGAAGCCACATGGGAAGCTGAAGAGGATATAAAGGCTAGATACCCTCACCTATTTGTGCCTCCTAATGATGAAATTGATAGTGATAATTCATTTCTATTCTCTAGGTTACTTTTTCATTGTTGAGTTGAGTTATTATCTCTGAGTTGATGTCCCTCTCGAGTCCATGAGTATTTGAGTATGCATGTCTTTAGCTGTATTTGTGCCTAATGATGATGCTAGAGATAGTATTTCAATTCTAAATCTTGAGTTGAAGTTGATTTGTGGAGTATGAGTATTTAAGTATCCGAGTATTTGAGTTCTTGATAATGTTCTTGCTTAATAATCCTTGAGTTACTCATCATTTGAGGATGAATGATCCCAAAGGGGGAGATATTGTGACAGTCCATAACTCTATTCTTACATGTACGCACGTTTTAAGACTCATTCTTACATATGAAGTGTGTATTATGGTCACAAGAGACTTCTAACACTTAGACGAGTTCAAAACCTTCCTATAAATTGAGTTTATAGTGATAAATTATGCAAGAGTCACTTTAAATGATCATAACTCTTATTATCCAAATAATTAGGTATCCTATGACCTACCAAATAAAATCTCTTTGAATTATCTTTCCAACGTAACTGGTTTCATATCATTTGGAGTTCAGAGTCAAAAGTTATGATTGTTTTACTGAACACTGCCAGAGTAGGGAATTCCACAAAACCATATACGGGTCGCGAATTGAAGTACGACCCGTAAAGTTAGATTTCGTGCAAAGGTCCAGAAAATTAATTTTTTAGCCCCAAACTTCACGAAATCATCTATGGGTCATAAAGTATTATACGGGTCGTGGATAGGTATCGTGGAAGATTCAAGTAATCTCAAAAACGTGCCCAAAAGTTTATGAAAGTTACCCACTAGTCTTGGAACGTTCCACGAGCCATAAAAGTGGCCCGTGGATGACTTTTGACAACTTTTTCTAAAGGATTATTTTGGTCTTTTTGCATCCTTTTAAAGTCTAGACTTGACGTTCTTATACCTAAACAAGTCCTACAACCAAAGATCACCTCTTTCACGATAAAACACATCTTTCAAACGTAGAACAAGGTTTCAAGGGAGAAAAGGGCTAGGGTTTGAAGCACAAACTTGAAAGTTCTTCCAACCAGTTCCAAAATTTGAATTTTCAGGTATGTAAGACTAATTAAAACATGGATTTTGTTCTTCCATGTGCCCCATATATCAAGTTATTGGAGTTTTCAATAAATTGAGTCTTCCATGGATGTTCTTGAAGGTTTTTCTTAAAAATTCTATTGTATTTCTATATAATTATGCATGAATATAGTTTTCATGAATTAATTACTTGAAATAGATTATTTTACTTTTCTACATGAACCCTAGCATGAATTCTTGATATTTTTGCATATTACACTTAAATGGGAATGCATGAGTATAAAATTGAGCTTAATGAGAATATGAAGTTCCTGAATGTTGTAACTCTACTATTGTTTTCCTGAAAGATATGAGTAGAATGACACATGATAGAGTCCTTATGAGTTGAGAGATGAACATAGAAAGAATGAAATCAAATAGTTGATGGTTGATATGATGAATTGAGTTGATAATAGCCCAATGAGACCAGATGAATGTGTTAACCATAGGGTTGATGTATTATGAGCATGTTGAGTCTTGGGAGGAGTATTGAGCACCAAATTAAGTAAGAGTAAGTTCAACTTGAACTCAATAACTACGTTACCAGCGTAGGAGAGGATTGAACCATAAAATTGGATGTTTCCTTATTGTCCCGAAAAGAGGACTTAATGTTATTATTGTGGATCCACTGATGGGATGTCCTTTACCCTGACAAGGTATTGGATAGATGTGGTAATGACATCGTTTTGTTATATCATCACCGGCTCATAGATGATGGTTGTCAGTTAAAGAAACTCCCAAATAGTCCTTGATAGTACTCTGAGTGGATTGGATTAAATGGTATATGAGTGGTCATTGTCTAAAGCTTATTACTTACTTTAGACTCTTGGCTTGATGATTGAGCTTCCTATTTATTGAGTTGGCGTTATCCTGCCTTTACATGTTTCATTCTGCCATTTTACATACTCGTACATTTCACGTATTGATGTATATTTGGGCCTGCATCTTTTCATGAAGCAGGGACAAGTACTATCGGTCATCAACAGACGCTCCGTTGAGGACCTAGTTACATTCAGTTGATTTGGTGAGTCCTCTCCTACTTCCAGAGGATACTATATTTTTTTCTAGTTTTGAGTTTAGACTTGTTTTATTTTATTTTGATATAGTCATGAACCTATCATTGGCACCAGGTAGTTAGATATTTAGAGGTTTCATAGACTAGACTCTTGAGTTATGTTTTGATGTTATTTCTGACTAGTTTCTTTCGCACTAGTCTTGCTTAGTTGATGGATAGATTGTTTGGCCTTTGGCTTTCGATTTCCATATTATCATTGCAGTTCCTTGAGTATTTTTTATCGTTGATGTCTTGTGCTATTAGAATGTGATTGAACGAATGTGATGAGGCCGAGTGGTTCGCTTGGGGGCTAACAATAGTCTCTGAGTGCCGGCAACGCTAAGGGTACCCTCCCGAGGCGTGATAAAATAATCTCATAGAATATTCTTCTTTATCGCAACTCGTGTACCAAATGACTGCTTAAAAGATTTTCAAGACACTACCTTGTCTTTGAGTAAGCAAGTCTAATTAACATTATGGATTGATTTAACTTTAGTCTAATTCTATATATACACACACTTTTGTACTAATCATGGTTTATTAATGTATCTATTATCACCTAAATTGACTGCTTAACCATTATAAATGACCTCAAATGTTAGTTTTTGCAAATTTTTGTTATTATAGAATCTGACAATCGAAGGTTGGTTTTTATTTTTTCGATTTTTGGTGTTAAAAAATGATTTCGATCCTAACTTAAAATTTGAGTTTCAAATTTGACCATAAATCGAAGATTCAAGCGATCCTTAAACCTTATTTGAAATCCGAGCCAAAACCTAATTCTAACCCAACATTTGGGAACTGAGCCTAACTCAGGACTCAAGACTCAAGATCAAGACTTGATCTTGAATCAGGATCTAAGCCTTAGTCTTGATCAGCGACTCGATCTCCACATTAATTTGAAACTTCAGATACGAGACCCAATCCTAACTTAGGACCCAACCTTGACTCGAGGCCATAGATTTGAGACTCGAGACGCTAGCCTCGACTCATAAAAATTACAAAGTAAATATCAAGTAATAAATTTAAATTAAAGTAAATTTTAAATATGCTAGAATTAGGTTTGTGTTGGACTAAACTGAAGAACACTTTAGAATGAGTGATGTTGGGTCGCGCTATAACCAATTCAATATAAAGTTTAGGAAAAACTAATTTCATGTCCCTTTAAAGCAAACTATTTAAATTCATATACCTATTACATTTATGTTCCCCTAATCAATTACAATTAATA